>APFE031075247.1:3262-27396 GCA_000404065.3 Pinus taeda | reverse complement strand
ATTATTATGAGCTAATAATATTTGACTGTTCTATTTTTAGACTGAGCAGTCACTCCGCTGTGATCTAAAAATAGAATTCCATATATTTTTCCCAACTTGATCAATCATCCATAAACAACAACCTGCAATCCATAGACATGATCCATATGTCTAAAAATAGACATAGTCTAAAAATAAACTTGCGCCAAAAATAGCCTGCGGGCCCACTTAGTGAAGGTGACTCTTTTCACTAAGCTCCATCATCTTGTTGCAATCTCAACAAGCATTTCTTGTTGCACACTTTTCAAAAATATGGTAATTTTCAAGTTGATAGGGAGAGTACATGTTTTCTCATGCTCTATTTTGGGAAAGTTATCATAATTTGTCCATCTTTCTTCATGTTTAGGAAGAATACATCTCTTATGTTTTTCCTAACTCTTCATCAGTCTTAAACCATCTCACGAAATCTCCTTTTAAGTGTTAAACCTTCTGCCTACCTTTCCCCTTTGAATGTCTGCAATCATATCTTATTTTCCCTAACCTAGTTTCTTTGACCTAATCCTCATCCAGCAACCCCATCAAATCAAATCAAAACAACCTCTGCACTTTATACCTAACCTCAAACCCTAATTCATCCAGCCCTCTTTCTTGTGATTCTCTAGAGATAGCCCTCTCTAGCTTGGTAGGGCTAGCTACCAAGTCAAAATATTGGTCTATGGTTACCTCAGTTGGACCCTTCCTCAGCCTTGGAGATCTGGAGGAGTGATAACAGCTTGGACATCCTGTCTTTTACTTGGGTATCAAGGTAGATCCACAAAAAGTTGAATTAATTGTTAACTTGCCCATTCCATCTCCTCAGAGAGATGTAAGAAGATTTTTGGGACATGTAGGGTATTATACGTGTTTTATTAAAAAAAAATCAAAAATTTCCTCACCATTGCTTAAACTTCTTCTAAAGGATATTAAGTTTTATTGGAATAATGATCGCCAAATTTCTTTTGATGTGCTTAAAGAAAATATTTCCACAACTCATGTGTTAAGAGAACCTGATTGGACATTACCTTTCCATATATCTACAAATGTTTTTGATTTAGCCATAAGATCAATTTTGGGGGAAAAAATAATAACAAGGAACATATGCCATCTACTATATTAGTAAAAACTTGACTCTGGATGAAATTAATTACATTGTTATGGAAAAAGGAATTTTTAGCAATTGTTTTGGCAGTTAACAAATTTCGTCATTACATTATAGGTTATGAATTCTTTGTACATATTGACCATTTTGTTATTCAATATCTAATGAACAAACCAATAAAAAATTGCAGAATCACAATATGATCGCTACTCTTACAATAATTTAATATCACAGTGTTAGACATACCAGGGAAGGAAAATCATGTATCATATTTCCTTTCTCGAATCAACAATTATGTTGAGACCATTCTTGTAGTAGATAGTTTTCCTCATGAAACTTTATTTGAAATTTTTGTTATAACAACTTGGTTTGATAATATTGCCAAATTGTTTGTCTATAGTAAGGTTTCCAACACAATTTTCATCAAAATTAAAGCATAAAGTGATCAGAAAAAGTGTTGGAACTCCTAGATCCAAGGAAATCTTCTCTACAGAGGAGTGGATATGGCCATTCAAAGATGTGTTAGAGACAATGAGATGTTAGATATCTTGAAAGAATTTCATGATGAACCATGTGGAAGAAATTTTTCAGATAAAAGGGTAGCCTACAAAATTCTCCAACTTGGATACTATTATCCATGTCTCTTTAAAGATGCCTAAAAGTATGTGAAAAATTGTGACAGTTGCCAAAGGATGGGTCATCCAATTGCAGTAAATGAAATGCCTCTTCATCCACAAGTTCTTATAGAAACTTTTCAGAAATGGGCCTTAAACTTTGTGGGACCCATTAATCCATCATCAAAGAAGAAGATATACATATCAGTCTGCACAGAATATGTGACAAAGTGGGCAGAGTCGAAGGTCTTGTTTAAAGCTAATGGACAATCAGTAGCAGATTTTCATTTTAAATATATCTTTGTTCATTTTGGACTACCTAAAGAAATATTTATTGATTAAGGGGCTTAATTTACATCAATTCTATTTGATTCAATCATGAAGGAAATCCACTCCTTATCATCCACAGGCCAATGACCAAGTGGAATCTACAGATAAGGTTTTGGAAGGAATCTTAACAAAGACTCTTCGGATTCACCAAACAGATTGGGAAGAAAGGCTTCCTAAGGCCTTTTGGGCATATATAACAACATGGAAGAGTACAACCGATCATACTCCATATGAACTACTATACAGAAAATAGGTACGTTTTCCCATTGAATTTTAAGTTAAAAATTTTAAAATTGTAGTTGAATTGGGATTAAACATGTCTAAAGCTCAACAACAAAGAGTCCAACATTTAAATGAATTAGATGAAATGTGATTAGATGCTCTACAAAATACCACTCGTATACAACATCAGAGAGATAAATGGCATGATAGATTCATAAAAAAGGAGTCCAAGACTAGATATTGGGCCCTATTATTTGACTCAAGGTTTAAAGACTTTGACAATAAGTTTACTACTAATTGGTTGGGACCATATGAAATTCAAAATGTGTTTGATAATGGTTTTGTATAAATAAAAAAATTGATGAATCAAACATTTCATTTATAGTCAATGGTCATAGGCTAAAGTTGTATCATCAACCAGTTTCTAGGGATGATTTTGTTTCAAATTTTCAGCATACAGATATGGACATTCTGGATAAAGGGGATAATACCCCTCATCCACTTTCATCTTGAATTTACATTTCTGAAATAATGAGCTAACTTTGTTCCTTCTTATGCTCATTAAACAATGAGAAGGAAATCTATCAAATTTAGGTTTATCCCTTTATCCGACTTTGATAGATTAAATAATAGAAAAGGAACTCTTTAGAGTTTTATTTAAGTTTTTCAGACTCTCTAAATTTGAAAATACCAGCAAGCATCAAGCATCCTCAGCTCGAGAAAAATCCACATGATAGTAGTTTAGTTTTCTTTAAGTCTTTCAGACTCGTTAAAATTGAAAATACTGATGAGCATCAACCATCTTAGGCTCAAGAAAAATCCATAGGATAGTGTTCTAAAGATCTAAGTATTATAGCATGGTAATAAATGGCAGCTACTTTGAGAAAGAGCCCCTCACTTTTAAAAACAATGTGAAAATTGTTTCCTATAAATACAGAATTAAATGTTGTACATTCATGCAGATATAGGAACTTCTAGAAATATGTATTCTCAATCCCTGTAAAAGAAAAACCAGAACAATTTCCTATAAAAGCCTTTAATTACAGGGATCTCTGAGCTTAAAGAAATTTCAATATTTATTTGTGCCCCTAAAAGTTTGAGCCATCCAACGCAGAGTGTCCTCCCAATTCATAGCAACAGACGGGATGTTGCATTTTCCACACAAAGAGATCCAGATAAAGGAGGAGAAGAAACAGGAAAAGAAGAGATGGTTAAGATATTCCTCTTCCTGCCCACACAGAATACAAGTAAAATCTACAGACATACCATGTTTGCTAAGAACATCCTTGGTAGGGAGCCTCCCCAAGGTAGAAGAAAGATCATTTTTATGATTGATTATCTCTGTTAAAAAGTTGGATTCAAAATATTTTTTTGTGGAAATTTGAGCGGTCTTAGTAAGAGTAATGTATATTTTCATGTTTCTTGTAAATAAAGAAATATTTTTGTAATAGTAAGCAATGATTTCAAATTATTCTTGTAAATCAAATCTAAACTCTTGCAAGCAAAATTGAGTTTCCTATAAGTGAAGTCTAGACTCCTACAAGTAAAGTTCAAATTTCTAAAATCAAGCAGTGATTTCCTATAAAATTGGCCTCAAAGAAAGAAGATGGTTGCAACAAAAATATCTTTACCTCATCATGATAAAAAAGGTGAAAGTACCAGCAAATATTACATCGTGTACTTCCTAATGAAAAGGTAACGATTTTATTCATGTTTAATTATTAAGTTAAAAAGAATTTAAAAAACAGGTGATTTTATTTTTAAATAAATTCTACGCCGCTCCCCATAACCTATCATTATTACCATGATTCATCGCTTTTTATGTAATTATTGTTTTGATGACCACCTATCCATTGTAAATTATTATCTTGTAATGTCTAATGGCATTAATCTCCCTCATTATGATAAATCTATGATGGCTAATGATTATGAAAGATGACATTTGTACCTTTGGTTATAAATATAACTTATATCCAAAATCGAATTATTTATGTCATTACATGATATAATTTGCAACGCCTTCCAATTTTAAATTCCCATAAAGCTTAGCATCGCTACTTTGTATCATACCATGTATCTTTGAAACCAAGTCTAAGTCTTTTGACCAGAGATAAGAGTAAGAATGGCGGCCCCAAGCCTGGTTCATATTGAACCGTATGGAATTGTTATCATAGAACCTTTTCCAGCTTATAGAATACATTTTAACAGAGCTAGACAACCTCAATTATTTGAAATGTTTAAGGGGAACAATGTTATGGTCACATAGTAGTTTTCTAGTACATTCAAATGGAGAAATAACAAGATTTTGTGACATTACACTAACAGTCTTAGAGGAAACCCTAGCTAGGGTTATGGGCTACCATGAACAGGTGAAAAATGTTTTAAAGGGAAGAGAATAGTGAAAGAAGCAGCTACACGATTTTTTAATAGACAGCAGGTGAATGTTGACTAGGCCAAAGGAGTATCAAGACCATGCTTAAAAAAGCCATGGGATGATATCATTTATTTTTTGCAAAGGTATGTGATCTGTGAGGGAAGGTATATTATTATATTCCTCTACCATATACGATTAATGGACGATGTCAAAAGTAACATGTTGGCATTATGATTCAGGTTTGGCAATATGGCACAGGTGTTGTACTTGATGGCAACTCATGAATCACTGTTCAGACTCTCAAAATGATAGAAAAGGAGATACCCGCAGCTACGCTTAACAAAAGTTGCGGACCCGCAGGTGCCCTGAACAAGAAGTGCGGACATACTTGCAAGTACTCCGAACAAAAAGTGCGGACCTCAAATTCACTCTCTTTAATGCAGAAAAGTGCGCGTATGTGGGAATTTTATGATTGATCCATGGTATTTAGTCTGATGTGAATGATCCTATGGTTTTGGTCCGTGGTATAACATCTAAAATATTGAACCGCGGGTTTTGGGTCCCTTGTATTGGCTTTCTATGGTTTTGATCCATGGTTTGAGTAACGGCTTGCCTATAAAAAGGAAAGGAGATCATTTGGCTAGATACTTGAATATTGAATATCTTAAGATCTGAAATTTTGGGTGATCGGTTTGAAAATCTAGATCTAGATAAAAGATAAATCTGTAAATTGTAAGGCGGATCTATTGATAGGTCGGGATCTCTTTGGCACATGATCAGATCTGTGGATCTGACAGTCTGTGGCACATTGGAGGATTGAGAATTCGACTCTATACAGAGGTCCGCAGGCGATCCATAGCACAGGTGCGGAGGAACGCAGCACAATAGAAGGCGCAGGTGCGGAGGAACGCAGCACAAAAGAAGGCACAGGTGTGGAGGAATGCAATGCAATAGAAGGCGCAGGTGCAGAGGTGCGCAGTTGAATCAGAAGAGCAGGTGCGGAAGTGCACTGAACAGTAAACAGTGAAGGTGCGGAGCTGCGCAGACTCATCACGACAGAAGTGCGAATATCCGCAGGTTTCCTTCGGTGAAGTTGCGGACCTTTTCTTGAAATATATTTTAGGTTTATTTTACCTATTTCTGCAGAGATCTGGGTTTAAATTGGTGGCTAGTTACTAGTGATTTTTTCCTATTACTGCATTCTGAGAAGTTAATTGTTTAAAGGAGATTGGGTGATGCACATGTACTTGATGTTTTGGATCCAGTTTGAAAATTTATGAAACGTGGTCCCCAAAAGAAAAGAGAAGGTTATAGCCTTCTGTAGGTCAACACCTATGTACTAGTATTTCAGCTAGTACAAGAGCTAAGGGGGTTGTAGCTCCCTTCCAGAAGAAGATGAAAATCGAGAGAGGGTTTTAGCTCTCTGCAGGTTGCAGCCTGCGTACTGGTAAAAGACTGCATCAGTACAAAATCATTGTAAGAAGAAGTTTCTAATTGAAAGAAGATAGAGACATATTGCAGCAGGTGGTTTTCACCCACATTGGGTTTCCACCTTACATCTTGTGTTCCTTGGTGTGACTATCTATTTTTGTTCTTGCACATTATTCTATGGTTCTCACATACAGATTAAGAATAAATTAAATTATAAGTTTGGAATGTATATGCAAGTTTCAATTGTCAAATCTGAAAATAATTGTAAAGGTTCTGATAATACTGATTCACCCCCCCCAGTATTATTTCTAACAATTGGTATCAGAGCTAGTCCTTCAGAAGAGGCTTGATCGCTTGAAGGAAGATCTATCATCATGAGAAACTACAAGGGAGAAGCATCGATCAGGCCACCAATTTTTGATGGCACCAATTTCGTCTATTGGAAGGTAAGAGTCACAGCCTATCTTCAATCTCTTGGTACAGAAGTCTGGGATATCATAGATACAGGGTACACATTTCCATCAGCAACTCCAACAGATCGGGCTGAGAAGAAGAAATATGAAACCAATGCAAAAGCAGTCAATACTCTTTTAGGATGTCTATCTCAATCGGAATTTGTCAAGGTTATGCAGTATAAATCTGCTAAGGAAATATGGTACAAGATCGTTCTGAGCTATGAAGGATATGAACAGGTAAAACGAGCAAAACTTCAAACCCTCAGAATTTAGTACGAGAATCTTAGAATGTACAATGATGAAAGTGTGGCTAACTATTTCCTTCGTATAGATGAGATTGTTAATTGTATGAAAAACTTGGGTGAAGAAATAAAAGAGGTTGTTGTGGTTGAAAAGGTTCTAAGATCTTTGTCTCCTAAGTTTGAATCAAAAGTTTCTGCTATAGAAGAAAATGAGAATCTATAGAAAATTACCATGTCGCAGCTACACGGAATTCTAACTGCATATGAAATGAGGAAAGGAGGACCATCAGATAGAAGGGAAGCCGTGTTCAAGGCTTCAGGTAAAGGAGATTACTATGAGTCAGGGCATATGTCAGAAGAAGAGGAAGAATCAAATTTTGTCAAGAACCTTCAATAGGTGCAAGAAGATTCAGAGGTAAGTTACCCTTCAAATGGTTTGCTTGTGGAAGAGTCGGTCACTATGCTGCAAGATGTCCTCATAAGGATAAACTTGACAAAGGCAAGGAACCTGTTAGATGGAACAAGAAACAGAATGTAAATAAGAAAAGCTATTACACTCATGAAGACAGTGATGGACTTTCAAATAGTGATGAAGATGAACGTGGTAATAATTATAGACTTTTAATGGCTTTTGAAGATGATGATTTCATGGATGCTATAGATGAAGAAGGTATTTATGAAGAGATTTCTAAACTCAAAATTTGTTTAGAAGAGAAAAATATGATTATTGATACTCTGCAATTTCAACTGGATGAAAGGGAAAAACATCATGAAAAGTTAGAATGTGAAATTGTGGGACTGAGAAAAGAAATTGAGAAAACAAAAGCTCTTAATCTTAGATTTGTTAAAGGATCTGAAACTCTAGATGAGATTATCAATGTGTAGCGCTCTCCCCTAATCAAGACAGGTCTGGGATATAATGAAGAAACATCTCAAGCGCAGAAACCATCCACCTCCAAAAGTTATCTTGATGCTGCAAGGAGGAGTGAGAAAAGGCCCAATGGAGATCACAAGGTAAATCAGGGATGATTTACCTCAAGAATGAACAAAGACTACCAGGTAAATCGAGGGCAATCCACTTCAAGAATGAACAAAAGCTACAACCAGCCATAGGTAAAACCTTCTCAATTTGCCTCAAGAATGGATGTCAATAGAGACTACAATCATCTGGCTGGTAGATATGATAACCACAAAATTTTCTTCAATGGCCAATGTTTCTCTTGTCATAACTTTGGTCACAAAGCAGCTCAATGTGTTTCCTATAAGACAATCATGACTAGAGAAGCTCAAAATCGAAGAAGCATGACCAAAATCATAAAAAGAACCTACAATAACTTTTCTGCCCTTGAAAACAATATTGAATGTTCTATTTGTAACAACTTTGGTCATGAAGATTCTGAATGCAGGAGCAGGTTTCGGAAAACATCTCAAAAGGAACAAGCCTCAAGTGCCAAAAATGGAGAATGAAAGAACTGCAACCATAAAGATGTGGTATAGTCCTATATGCGAAAGGGCAGGAAAATCAATGGTACATTGACAATGGATGTTCAAAACATATGACGAGTGATAAGGAAAAACTGCAGTCATATAGTGCCTTAGAAAAGGAGAAGAAGGTCTCATTTGGAAATGACACCCCTACGCTCATAAAAGGGAAAGGTTCTATTCTGTTGAAAGAAAAGGTCAAAGCTGGAAATATTATGTATGTTGATGGCTTAAAGCATAATCTATTGAGTGTCAGTCGGATGTGTGATCAAGGAACTAAAGTAATATGCCGATCAAATGGATGTAGTGTTCGTGATCATGATACAGGAGAAACAGTGATCAAAGGCATAAGAACTCCAAATAATTTATACATATTCAAAGAAGGACAGCATCAATGATATCTAAGCAAGAATGATGAACACTGGCTATGGCACCGAAGATTGGGGCACCTAAGCTTATCACAAATAAGGAAAGCATGCAAATACCAGGCAGTTCGTGGTCTTCCAGACATCAAAATTCCAGATAATACAATATGCAAGTCATGTCAGTTTGGTAAGAAAACCAAAACTAACTTCCCTGAGAAGGAAGGATCATCTAGCAGGACACTTGAGCTTGTCCACACTGATGTATGTGGTCCATCTAGAAAAAGGTCACCTCGGGGAGAAGAATATTTCATATTATTCATTGATGACTATTCAAGGATGGTTTGGATAGGATTTATGAAGCACAAGGATGAAGCCTTTGAAAAATTCAAATCCTTCAAAGCTTTGGTTGAAAACAAATCAAATCAAAAAATTAAATGCCTCAGGTGTGATAGAGGTGGGGAGTTTACCTCAAATGAATTTTTCGATTTTTGTGAAGAACATGGAATAAGAAGAGAATTCTCTACAGTCAGGACTCCTCAGCAAAATGGAGTAGTGGAAAGGATGAACAGAACGGTTCAACAAATGGCTCGTGCTATGCTTGATGAATCTGGAACTCCCGCAACTTTTTGGGGTGAAGTTGCATTTTCTGCAGTTGTTATTCTCAACAAAACAAACATCCGAGTGAACAGCACTCAAACTCCTCATGAGCTCTGGTATGGTGAGACTCCTTCGGTAAAATATTTCAAATTTTTTGGAAACAAATGCTATATCAAAAATATAGATGAACATCTTGGCAAGTTTGAACCTAGAGCAGATGAAGGCATTCTCCTTGGTTACTCTCCCCATAGCAAAGCTTACAAGTGTTATAATAAAAGGCTTGGAAAAATTGTTGAAAGTATTGATGTAGTGGTTGATGAAGAAGAAAATACTCCTAGGCAGGCAAGATCTGAAGATTTTTAAGATGATGAGGACTATCCATCAAATTAGATTCATGATGAAGAAGAAGAGACTTATGACGCACCAGAAGACTAGATAAGGATAGAAGAAAAGACTCCATCTAGGTATGTTCAAAAGAATCATCCAGAATCTCAAATTTTGGGGAAAAAGGAGGCAAGCGTACAAACCAAAAGAACAATTGCAGAAGCTTCAAGCTACTTGGCATTACTCTCCTCCACTGAACCAGAAAATGTAAAAGAAGCATGCAAAGATGAATGTTGGGTCAAGGCAATGGATGAAGAACTTGAGCAGATCGAAAAGAACAACACTTGGGAGTTGGTTCCTAGACCAAAAGATAAGAATGTCATAGGGACAAAATGGATCTTTAAAAACAAGTTGAATGAAAATGGGGAAGTAATTAGAAACAAGGCCAGACTTGTTTGTAAAGGTTATGCTCAACAAGAAGGAATATACTTTGAAGAAACTTTTTCTCCCATTGCAAGACTTGAGGCCATCAGAATGTTCCTTGCTCTCTCTAGCTTTCAGAAGTTCAAAGTATTTCAAATGGATGTGAAATCAGCCTTTCTGAATGGAGACTTAGAAGAAGAAGTGTGCATTGAGCAACCAGATGGTTTCATCCTTGGGAATGATCTAAATCTTGTATGCATACTAAAAAAGGCTCTCTATGGTCTCAAACAGGCTCCAAGGGCTTGATACTATCAGTTGGACAAATACCTTCATCAACAAGGTTTTTCAAAAGGATCAGCAGATAGCAATCTTTATATCAAAAATTGAAAATGACAAGTTGCTAATACTTGTTGTGTATGTAGATGATATTAACTTTGGCAGTAATGAAGAACCTATGAGTCAAAACTTTGCCTTGGTAATGAAGAAAGAATTCGAAATGTCCTTACTTGGAGAGCTGACATATTTTCTTGGTCTACAAATCCAACAAAATGAAGGCGGTATCTTTTTATCTCAAACCAAGTACCTCAAGCAGATCTTGAAGAAATATGGCATGGAAGATTCAAAACCAGTATGTACCCTTATGGTTACAGGATGCAGCCTCAGTGCAAATGATGAATCAGCAGCAGTACATCAACCAACCTATAGATCCATGATTGGAAGTCTGCTTTATTTGACAGGTACCCGACCAGACATCATGCATGTAGTAGGAATAGTTGGAAGATTTCAGGCAAATCCAAAGGAAACTCATCTTCAGGCAGTCAAGATAATCTTCAAGTACCTTCAAGGAACTCAAAACTATGGTTTATGGTATCCTAGAAATACAGATCTCACACTTCATGCTTATACAGATGCAAATTTGGCTGGAAGTGTGGATGACAGAAAAAGCACTAGTGGAGGTGCATTCTTCATGGGTTCCAGATTAGTATCTTGGTTCAGCAAGAAACAGAGTTCAATTGCTTTATCTACAGCTGAAGCAGAGTATGTGGCCACTCCATCTTGTTGCACACAACTTCTTTGGATGATGCAAACTTTGTAGGACTATCAAATCACTTGTACTCCACCTATCTCCATCCTGTGTGATAATACAAGTGCTATCAACATGTCAAAGAACCCAGTCATGCATTCAAAGACCAAGCATATGCCTATCAAATATCATTTTCTTCGAGAACAAGTGTTTGAACAAAAGGTCAAGTTGGAGTATGTTCTGTCTAAGGAACAAGTTGCTGATATACTCACCAAACCTCTGCCCAGGGAGACCTTTGAATATCTCAGGCAAAAGCTGGTGGTAGTTGATGCATCATCTTGTTGTTGAATCTCATCTATTTCAGAGATTGTTGGTTGTACGCGAGTTTCATATGGGGTATACGCGTACAATCACTGGTTTATGGTTTGGTCAACGACCAACTGGCACAGGTTAAGGGGGAGCATATATTCTTCTAATAATGCATTGTTGGCATTATTTTAGAAGATCTTGGAGGAGAAAGTACAGAAGGAGAACATGGATGCTGATCTGAATATTGCTGCTAATATTTTGTCTCTATGTCTTATATTTCTTTTTATCAAGGTCATGTAACGGCCTATGTTCGGGATAATGATGTAATTCTCTTGGTTGTCATATGTAAATTTCTTATGTAACCCCACTTGGTTGGGAGGATGATCCCCATTTGGTTGGGTGATGAATGTATGTATAGAGGCTTTTGGTGATAGGAAGGTCATTTAGGCTGTATGGTGGATTATGATTCTTCTTGAAGAAAATTTCTTTTGCAGATCTAGCCTACAGTCAGGGGGAGCATGATCAGCACAGCAGAGCAGAGACTTCAGCATGTTCTTAGGGGGAGCATAACCCTTTGCCCTTGATGACAAAAGGGGAGAATGACTTTGAGGATCTTGGGGTTGCCATCAAGTCCAAAGGGGGAGATTGTTGGCATTATGATTCAGGTTTGGCGCTATGGCACAGGTGTTGTACTTGATGGCAACTCACTCAAATGGCGAATCACTGTTCAGGCTCACAAATAGATAGAAAAGGAGATACCTGCAGGTGCGCTTAACAAAAGCTGCGGACCCACAGGTGCCCCGAACAAGAAGTGCGAACATACCCACAGGTACTCCAAACAAAAAGTGCGGACCTCAAATTCACTCTCTTCAATGCATAAAAGTGCATGCATGTGGGAATTTTAAGATTGATCCATGGTATTTAGTCCGACGGGAATGATCCTATGGTTTTGGTTCGTGGTATAGTATCTAAAATATTGAACCCCGGGTTTTGGGTCCCTTGTATTGGCTTTCTATGGTTTTGATCCATGGTTTGAGTAACGACTTGCCTATAAAAAAGAAAGGAGAGCATTTGGCTAGATACTTGAATATTGAATATCTTAAGATCTGAAATTTTGGGTGATCAGTTTGAAAAGCTAGATCTAGATAAAAGAGAAATTTGTAAATTGTAAGGCGGATCTATTGATAGGTCGTGATCTCTTTGGCGCATGATCAGATATGTGGATCTGACAGTCTGTGGCACATTGGAGGACTGGGAATTCAGCTCTATACAGAGGTCCGTAGGCAATCCACAGCGTAGGTGCGGAGGAACGTAGCGCAACAGAAGGTGCAGGTGAGGAGGAACGCAGCGCAGAAGAAGGCGTAGGTGTGGAGGAACACAGTGCAGCAAAAGGCGTAGGTGCGGAGGTGTGCAGTTGAATCAGCGGAGCAGGTGCGGAGGTGTGCAGTTGAATCAGCGGAGCAGGTGCAGAGGTGTGCAGTTGAATCAGCGGAGCAGGTGCGGAGGTGTGCAGTTGAATCAGCGAAGCAGGTGTGGAAGTGCATTGAACAGTAAACAGTGAAGCTGCGGAGTTGCGCAGAATCATCATGGCAGAAGTGCGGATATCTGCAGGTTTCCTTCGGTGAAGTTGCGGACCTTTTCTTGAAATATATTTTAGCTATATTTTACCTGTTTCTGCAGAGATCTGGGTTTAAATTGGTGGTTGGTTACTAGTGATTTTTTCCTGTTACTGCATTCTGAGAAGTTAATTGTTTAAAGGAGATTGGGTGATGCACATGTACTTGATGTTTTGGATCCAGTTTGAAAATTTATGAAACGTGGCCCCCGGAAGAAAAGAGAAGGTTGTAGCCTTTTGTAGGTCAGCACCTATGTACTAGTATTTTAGCTAGTACAAGAGCTAAGGAGGTTGTAGCTCCCTTCCAGAAGAATCTGGAGAGAGGGTTGTAGCTCTCTGTAGGTTGCAACTTGCATACTGGTAAAAGACTGCATCAATACAAAATCATTGTAAGAAGAAGTTTCTAATCAAAAGAAGATAGATACATATTGCAGCAGGTAGTTTTCACTCACATTAGGTTTCCACCTTACATCTTGTGTTCCTTGGTGTGACTATCTATTTTTGTTCTTGCACATTATTCTATGGTTCTCACATATAGATTAAGAATAAATTAAATTATAAGTTTGGAAGGTATATGCAAGTTTCAATTGTCAGATCTGAAAATAATTGTAAAGGTTCTGATAATACTGATTCACCCCCCCTCTCAGTATTATTTCTAACATAACCATGTCAAAAGTAATGTTAAAAGGATAGATTTTCCCTTTTTATTGCATAAAAGTTTAAAATGGAAATTAACTTTCATAAATGTCAAGGAAACAAGGAAAGATTCTTGCATCATCATGGTTTGGTTAAATTAATTATGCTAGATAAATTGGTTAGAATGAATCAGACACAGAGTAATTCCCTACAAAGAAACCAATTTGGGATAGAAGAGGAACAACCTCTTAAAGACCCTAATGAAGTTAATCTGGACCCTAATGAAGGACAAATTGAGGGAGATGTAACAGAGGGACCAAGAAACCCAATTTCCCAACAATAAGATAATTTAGAGCCACAAAACCAAAACCAAAATCAAATTGAGGGAAATAGGGATGAAGAACAAAGGAAAAATATAAAAACTGGAGAACAAGGGTTACAAGAGAAACATGGAAAGAAAGAATATCCACCATCCATTGAAATTATTGTCTCTTCATCTAGCAGTAAGAAAGTGAGAACCATTTCTAGTCGAGTCAAAATAGTTGGCAGTGGACTTACAAGGAGACAGTTGCAATTACTAAAAGAAACCTATGGAGAATAATAAACCTATGTAAAATGGTAGAGTCCTTCAAGAAACAAAGAACTAAAGCATAGATGTTGTATGAAGAATATCTCAAGGAAGTACAAGTCGAACAAACTGAAGAGCTTCAAGAGGAAATTCTCTTGAAATTGCAAGATGAACAAATAGAAAAATTTCAAGAAGAACGAGAAGTATACACTAGTGGAGACTATAATAAAGAGGCCTATGTAGAACCAAGCCAATTAACTCAACAAGAAGAATAGTAATACTCGTTTCAAAGCAGTCACCACAATAGGAATAGATAGTATATGAAGGATGATCAACTGCACAAGTTCAAAAACAAGAAAGTCCTAAAAGTCAAGTAAACATGCTGTTGAATTAATTTAAGAAAATGAATAATACCATTAAGGAGTTGAAACAAAATTTACATAGGGAAGAAATTCTTAGTGAAATAATAAAGTTAAAGAACGAAATATTGAAAGATAGGGCTTAAAGAAACAAGGAAAAATGCCAAAATCTGAAAAGGAAATGTAAATATCTATATTGAGAAAATATCCACAACATTCAAATCAATAAAAACTTGGTAATAACGATTAGGGGCTTGAAGGAAAATTTGAAAGAAAAATCTTCAACAGAGTGGAACCCTCCAGCACCAATCTAAATCTTCTCATCCAAGTAGCTAGAGTAGTTTAGGACAACAAGGAGGCCGAATTCTAACAAATAGGCAAGGAAGAAAAATAGTTTTGGCCAATGATCAATGTACTAGTAGAAAAGTCTTGAATTTTGGTTGCATAGGGTCATGTAAAAAGATCAGCTTGGGGGAAATGTTGTGCTTTAATTTCCATATCCATGACCATTCAATTTTTGACATCATATCTTCATTTGAACCTTCACTTTACATTTTACACATTTTTGGCATTTGAAGAATGAGTTTAAGTTAAAAATCATTTGCAATATTATCCTTTTCTTTTTCATATTTAAATGTTTATAAAAAAATTTGTTTTCTTATTAATAAGGATGAAAGGTACAAAATATATTGATATAGGAGTGTCATTGATCTGTTCCACATCAACAGGGAGGATTTTTGTGCTAGAAGATTGATCCAAGTGAAGGCAAGGTATATCGAATCATTGAAATTAAGCAAAATATCAAGGGATTGTCATCATTTTCTCTAACAAATTCTAAAAGCAGAATATGCATTGTAGATTTGGTTGTATTAAGTTGTTTTTAGCATAAAATATGGAATTGACCCTAATTTTTCGATAGCTTTTTAAGCAATTCTCTTTTGTATAAAAATAAATAGATGATACTTAGAGAGGTTATATAGAAAAAGAGACAAATAGACATACATACTAGGTTGTATAAAACTCTATTTTCACCAATATGAGAGTGAATGTATGATATAGTTGCAGTAATTGTTTGAAATATCCATAGAACCACTTACCAGGAGGACCCCTTGGTACATGTTGCCTATATTTTGCTATATGTTTTTAACCTTTAACATGGTTTATAGTGACTTTTATTTAAAATTCATGAGTTTTATGCGATGAACAATATGCTTTGTTTTTCTGTAATTATTCATTGTTCCTGTAATCGCATGCTTTAAATTCCTGTAATTGAGTGCTTCAAATTCCTATAAATTGTGTGTTTAGAATTCCTATAATAATGACAGGATTTCATGATCATGTAATCACACATGATCCTACTTATTTGTTGTAATTATCCTACTTATTTGTTGTAATTACATATTTTTGTGTCTTTGAGTATTTTTCTTAGATTGATGCTTGGAACCATTTAATTAATTAGATCTTTATTATTTAATTTGTGTTTTCAGAATAGAAAGAGTGATTGTAATTAGAATTTGCTTTTGAAACTCATAACACTAATTTTACTTAAATTTATTTTCGTAATAGTTTTAATTGATTTTTAGGAACAAATAATTTAGATGGAGTATCTGGTGAGGAAGTGTGATGTATCCTGCTAAAACTATAACTTTGTGTCAACAAGTCAAATTTCAATTTAAGAATTTGGAACTCAGTATAAGGTGAATCAAATCTGAGATCTACGTGTATATGTCTTGTGATTGATTTTGATAGGAAAACACTAATAATCAGTTTTACACACATTGTGTTTCACCTCGAAGTTTACCTACTCAGATTGATAAAATAAATGTTAAATTATTTATCTCACTTTATTACTTGACAATGGGTAAATAAGGATGCAGAGTTAAAGGTAACAAAACAATGCAAAATTAGATTTGTTATTAGCTTTGATTTATCGATGAAATAGAACTAGATATGGTTTCCCGTGATGTATGTGGAGTGGTGTTTGAAAGTCCCTAAATATACATGTGAGATGAAATATTCATATGCAGATCCAACTAGTCTTGGATCATCAAGGATGGAAAATAATTTACTAGCAATGCACACAAAGGAAAGTCAAAAAATTCGCTGGTAAGCGCCAACTACGCCAATAAATTGATCAGTTCCGCAAGAAGTGTGTTTTATTTTTTTTAAGATAAATTCAGTTTGTAAAAGAGTCTATAAGAGGAAAGGCATCCTTAGAAGGTTGTACTATGAAATAGAAACAACAATTGAAAGACTTTTTATAGGCATATAGGGATGTGTTCTAGGATCCTAAAGGGTTAACACCCAAGAGGGAAGTGTAGCATGAGATCCATCTATTGTCAAACTCCCCATTGCCAAATATTGGATTGTTTAGGAAGTTTGTTACAAAATCAAGTGAGGTGAAGAAATAGTTGCAGTAGCTACTAGAAAAGTGTGTCATTGTACCAAGTAAATCAACATGTGAGTCACCCATCACCATTGTGCCAAAGAAGGATGGGACTTGGTGGTTGTGTATTGATTATATGGCATTTAACAAAATCACTCTCAAGAACAAGTACCCACTACCTAAGATAGATGATATGTTGGATCAATTGCAGTAAATGAAGTTCTTTACCAAGCTGGACTTAAATTTTGGATATCACCAGGTTCGATTCAAAGAAGAAGATACTTGGAAAACCACCTTCAAAACTAGGCAAGGTTTGTATAAGTGGTTATTCATGCCATTTGACCTATGTAATTCACCAACTACATTTATGAGATTAATGAATGATATATTGTGCCCTTTCATAGATTCATTTGTTATTGTCGATTTGGATGATATATTGGTATATAGTGCTACCTAGGAGGAGAACATATCACATGTGACACAAGTGTTGGAGACATTAAAGAAGCACCAACTACTAGAAAATTTCAAGAAGGGTGAGTTTTCTTAGCAACCTTTGGTGTATCTGGGGTATGTGATAGGTGGAGGAGAGTTTAAGATAGATCCTGCCAAGATGGAGGCCATCATGAAATGACCAATTCCTACTAATGATTATGAGGTTAGGATTTTTAATGGGGCATCACAGTACCTAAGGAAGTTCATAGTCTTATTTTTAGTGGTAGTAGCAACACTCCGTGCCTTAATAGCAAGTGGTAAGAGTTTCCAGTGGGGAAAGGATCAATATAGAGCCTTTGAGGAGATAAAGAAGAATAATATTCAAGCACTAGTTCTGACATTACCAAACTTGCAACAACCCTTCGAAGTGGAGACAAATGTGAGTGGGTATGTTATGGGAATAGCCTTGATTCAAGGAAGAAGGATTGTATGCTATCATTATAAAGTATTTCATGAGGCAATTCTTAACTACCTTAACTGGAACAAGGAGCTCTATGCCCGGGTGCAAGCTATGAAGAAATGGAAGCACTATATGATGGGAAAGGGGATAGTGATACACAAACATTACCAACCACTATAGTAGTAATTGTAGTCTCAGAGTAAGCTACAAAAAACCATGCATTACAAATGCATGGGCTTTCTACAAGAGTTTCATTTAGTGATTAAGTACAAGAAGGTAAACACAAAAAAGTTGGCTAACATGCTTTCAAGGCCACTCACATCAAAGATCACAACTTTGGGAACTATGATACACATCAAGCCATTCACCCATGATGCAATACAAAGAGCCATATTTAGAGGATGAGGAATTTAAGGAGGTGTTTCAGCAGTTGTAGAGTAAGATTCATGTTTGTGATGGCTACAACACCATTTACTAATATATCCCATATGGGTTACTCTATAGGTTGGATAAGCTATGTGTTCATAAAGGTGAGTGATTTGCAGCTGATTAGAGAGGCTCACACCTCCAAGGTTGCATGGCACTTTGGTGTAGGGAAGTGTAACTACCCCTTTGGGAAAATCCCCCCTATTATAAACATTGTAATATTGTTGCATATATATATAAGGCTGAGATATGGGACACATATTTCAGAGCTTAAGGAAAAGGTTGCTTGGGAAGTTAGAGATGTGGTTATTAATATTAGTATGGGCTGACTAGTAGCCTTAATGGAGCTTACTATATTATTAATGCAGTTGAAAAACAAGGACATGCCATGTCCCTATTGGCCAACAACTATAAGCAAAGAAAGGGACAAAAATTAAATGAAGTATGGCCATGTTGGTAGATAGAGGTAATGGAGAGGGTGCATCCACACAATCCAAAAATGATGGATGCATCCTTTTAGTGGGAGGAATTAATGAAGGGAGAATTGTCTATGTGCACAGAGAAGAGGAAAGTATATCCATGCATCTAAAAGAGCCACGATGGTATGCAACCAGAAGAAGAAAGTATACCTAGGCATCCAAAAGAGCCACAATGGCATGCAACCAGAAGGAGAAAGCAATGTAATTAGAAAACATGGAAGACAATCATTTAAGGCACTCTTCTCTTGGTGTTGGGGGTGACTCCCTGTGCTATAAGGAACCTCTGAATTGATATTGAATGAAATAAAATCTCAAAGGTACAATTGGAATTTTCTCATAAGGCCTAGGGGAAGTGGTTCCCTAATCATTGTATTTGACTCCTGAACAGTTGGTGGGTAAAGGTGGTGTAGCCTTTGAAGACCATGTTTCAGTTGAGGTGTTAATTTTACCCCTATAAGTATTCCTCCTTAAGCTCTAGAATTTGGTTCTAGGGTGACAGCTACAAGAAAGGCTTGGTTGCAGCTTATCTTAGGTTGGGTGGAGAGTTAGAGTCCCGATATCAATTTCTAGTTATTTGAAGTTAATAAGATAAGTTGCTTAATTGTATACTTGATGCATTGAAAATATGAACGTTGTTGATGTGTCATGCATTCATGTTTTAGCACTATTAATGTAGGAATATGTTATTCATGTATGTCTATGATGAGATTCCCTATGTATATGTGAAATTATCATGGTTATAAGTGGCATGGAAGCCTTTGTGTTAAGATAACGTGTTCATGAAACACAGACCTGAATGTAGGGCCTTGTGTGACTATGGAATGGACTTCGACTACACTAGCACATTTTGCATGAATTCCCTCGACAGGTAATCTAGTCAACAAGAATTCTAGGTCGATAATGGTCTAAGAGGGTGGCTATTACAATGTCAAATGTTTAAAAGCTAATGAATGAGTCAAGGGTGAAGAATCTAGTGTAGCTTCACTCTAGGTTGACTGAAATGTACTCAAATTCTACGATTGGTTGAGGATCAAATTGATTCAATAAGTTGTGTTGCGTGCATGGTTAGAAAGGTGATGGACTTCCATGTCAACACTCAGTAGCCAATGTGGGGCCCATTGTGGGCAGACCCAGATTATTTATACACTAGTCATTTGAGGTCACTAAATGATGAGGTATGGCTTCATCACTTAAGTGTATAAATTGTTCAACATAGGATAAAGGTCCTAAAAAACATGGTACACATTTATCCCATATAACTAAGATGAAGGCTTCAACTGGTCTTATGTAGTCAAGTGAACCGATGGGTTGGATTGCTTCAACTGGTCTTGTTAGTCAAGGTAATTCGATCAGTATGGATCATTCCACTAACCTTATTATTCAAGGTAAGTCAACTAGTTTGAGTCATTCGACTAGTCTTAGATATTCGAGATAAGTCAATGGGTTTGGGTCATCTCGACTAGTCTTATCTAGTCGATGTAAGTCAATTGGTTGTGTCGTCTTTGACTAACCCTGCCTAGTCATGCTATGTTGAGAGATAAGTATATTGCTTGAATAATTAGAAATGGGTAGATTTTTTTCCAAAGGAATGATTTTATCAAAATAATGGCTACTAGGCCTTGGTTTCTAAATTGTAAATCCCAAGAAGCATAATTATATTTTATGAGTATATGTATATGTACATTGAAGGTTCGGTTTGAGGCCTTGCAAGCCTAGAAGTATAACTCTATTCATTTTGAGTATATATATTTATGTGTGTTGTTAGGCCGAGTCAAGACCATAGAAACTTAGAAGGGGTACCATTGCATCAGATGCAAGCATTGAGAAATGATCGTCGAAAGAGTGTTATAGGCTTGTGTTAGAACACAAGAAAACTTGGAAATTTTTCTAAGTTTTGAAAACGCCTGAAAATAGACTAAGTTTTTCCCATGAGACTCATCAGGTCAGGGTCAGATAAGTTAGTTAAAAGATGCAACTCAGTACGATTTTGTTCCTAACCAAAGAAGTGAAGTTGAGCTAGTCGGGTGGGACACGCTAATCGAGGTTCGAGCTTGATAGCATAATTAGTTGAGACCACTTGGTCGGGCCCAATCAAGGTCAAAGGTTAGGAATTTGGGATCAAATTTATGTGCAAAAATTGGTTCCTCATAGTGAGGACCAACCCCATCCCTCTCTCTTTGTGGGGCCCTTGGCTCAAGCAAGATGGGTCAGTAGCTTGGTTGGGTTCATTAACTAGTCGGCCAAGTAGGGGTAGGGGATATAGCCATTGTGAGACCTTACATTTTTGGAAAAATGGGATGACTAATGACTATATGCAAGCACACATGTACAACATGGATCCATCCACAGTGGTAGAGAAGATACATAGGCACCACGCGAGATGCCTCGTGGGTGACACATGGGGCCACCTTTGACATGGCAAGTTTAATGGGGCTAACTTTAAATGGCCTTATCTTTTGATTTGTTAGTTGAATCGAGGAAAATTTATATCACCAAAAAGGTCTTGACAAGATGAACATGACGATATATTTTATTTCTAGATTCAAGGTAGTTGAAAATTGAGAAATTTTCTAACCGCATTTCCATCACTGCAACTTGGAGGTCGAGTCATATTAATGACTTCCTCCTACCTTTAGTATGGACTAGGGATAGTAGGGGGTATGTTACAGAGTGGTATTAGAGCTTCCAAGTTCAACACGTGGATTGGATGAGCTCTATTGCAAAAGAAATGTAGACAAATGTTTGACCCTAGACCTTTGAACAAGTGGTGTATTTTTTACATTCTTGGGATGAATGATCATGTGAATGCTTATATGATATGATGGGTTTTGGGAAAATCGCTATGTTTCTTTTGTTTCATAATATAGTTTGTTTCTTGTTGATCAAATATATTATATATTATATGACAAAGAGCCTCGATGGATTGGAGGTATAAATTTTGTGAGTTTACTGAGTAAAGTGGTTTGATAAATGCTTATTGTAGGTATTGGTTATAGCACTATGATCATGGACTATATGTTGATTGTTTGCATATGCAAGTGAATGTTGGGTGTAGCATTGTAATGGAATGGTTGTGTGTTAACTTAGGATTTCATGTAGGTCCTATGATTCATTTTGTAATTATGACAATTATAAGGATGATAGATGCTAATGTGACATATGGTTTCCTACCTGACCCCTTGAGATTGCAGATGCCATGACTAGTGGTCTCGGTAAAGAGGTTGCTTTTAATTATGTTGTTGATCTAGATTAAATACTAAATTCTAAAATTTGTAATACAAGATGGTAAATCTATTGATATGAATGCATATGTAATTCTGATTTTTGACAAGATTAATGTATATGATTAAAAATTATGCCCTGGTTTGATACATTTGACTAGTAACTATTTTAAGGGTATATGAATAGTTGCAAAGTAATGTGCTTGGCTTAGCATGGTAAGATGGAAGTTGTTATAATTATTATATTTTATTAAAACACTAACAACTGATTGTATGTGGAAACGCATAGCAAGACTCGGTGGTAGTAAAAAGAAGCTTGTATCGTGGCATGGTACAATAGGATATGGACCAATTCCATCAAAAACGAGAAAGATGGAAATCCCTCCAAAGAAAAAAAAGCCTTTAGGAATTTAAAGGTTGATATCAAGGATTAGGAGTTGAGCTAAATGATTTGAAGGTTGAGCTTAAAAGTTGCAAGGCAAAGAATCGGAGGCTTGTCAAGAGCTAAAAGGATCAAGCAAACTTGAATTCCATACTAAGGAAAAACAAATCCCACCTTCAATGGTTGTTGCAATACACTCCCAATCTCCAAAATGTGGACAAAAGTCTTGCTAGCAAGGCCAAGAAGAGGCCCTATGAGGCTTAAAAGGATAAGAGAATATTTCCCTGTTGGCATTGAGGGGAACACTTAAGAAAGGATTGTCCCCATAGGCAAAAAAAAAGGATAACCCTGCAAAGCATTGGGACATGAACTAGTAATACAAGGCACCAAAAAGGAGTGGGCATCCCCTCAAGCTCCATAATATATGGATACACACACACACACACACACACACACACACACACACACACACACACAGATATATATATATATATATAGAGAGAGAGAGAGAGAGAAGATAAGAAACGGGTATGTTATATTAATTCAAGTTGGTTTGAAGGCGAGGTAATTTTACATATAAGACTTCTTCTTCTCCATTGGCCCCCAAAATACCCCAAAAAACACTACAACACCGAGAAAAACTGCCTACTTCTACATGCCATATCCAACTAAGCTTATAATGCCTCCAAAGGATGCCAAATAATTTGACAAAATAACATTTCATTACTTAGTCTATAAATAAAAAGGGTGTTTTCCATTGGACTCAAACAACAAAAACATCAAACTTAGAGACAATATTCCCATCCTTTTCCATGTTGCAAGTTCCATCACACAATAGAACCTAAGCAGTATTATCTTCATTCGAATTCGGGACATTTCACTGCTCTCGATGCACTGTGTCCTCCAGGATGTTGGGGTCGTCAAACACCTCACATAGAACACCAAGTGACCGGGTCTCAGCAACATCCTCTATATCATTCAAATGAGTTTTCAGAGCATCTTATCCAAGTTACAGATGATGAATTTTGGTTTGTAAGAGGCTCAACAACTAGACAATCAACACAAATTGTTCTCTAGCCTCAAACGTATCCATATCTCCATGTTGAGTAACCAAATTAGTAAGAAATTCCAATTGCGAGGATAATTGGACTAGTTGATACACAACCTCTTCTTGCTCCATACACTGGTGTCGCTACATTGCATAGACACTATACCATAGCGTTCTTCCAACAAAATTATATGGAACACAAAAGTAGATGACCATAAGGAATGTGAAATGCGCCTTCCATTTATAAAAATCGCCATCCAACTCCCAATCTGTATTAATATCCACCATTATACAAAACTAATTTTCTTCATGCGAGGACTGAGTTGCGGCATATGATGTTAGAGGAATTTTTTTGTTGCATGCGGCTTTATTGGGTGTGGTCTAGATTCGGATTAAGGATGCATTTATAACACTAATATTAGCCTTTGATCTACCAATGAACGTGGTGGAAAATACCTCACATCTATCCAAAAATGATTATAGTTCTTGTCATTTTGGTGACTTCGCCACTGCCTCCATCTGGTGATGTGTGCCTCCTGTTAGTGTCGGTCTTGAATGCCCTCCATCAGTGATCAAATATGCTCTTACAAAGTTATTTTGAAGTGTCAAGGTCAAATTTTGTCATTTCAAAGAGTTTTCAAGCAAAATTTGGTCACTAGGCATTAGGTCTAGGGTTTGCTTTCACTCCTTCTAAAGTTCTCCAAAGGCCCATCCATGTCATCATTCAACTGAGTCTATCATCATTCATAGGGTTGTCATTATCATGTCAGTGTCTAATGAGTCATTTTACATCTTGTTCATGCTTCAGTTGTG
>APFE031075242.1:0-13497 GCA_000404065.3 Pinus taeda | reverse complement strand
TTATGTGGGTGGGGGTAAATGTTAGGAAAAATGTAATATGGGGGGAATATGGGGTTGGGTGGTGATATTAGAGAAAATTCATAATGAGGTTGAGTATGAAGGGATATATTAAGAAAACCTTAATATTAGGAGGCTATGGGGGACGGAAAGATATTAAGGAAAACATATTAAGTTTTCCCTAATATATGCTCCAACCCCGTAAAGCTTTTTCTCTAACATATCCCTTCAACTCTATAGCTTTATTAAGTAAATAATATCTCCCTTAACCTTCACCTAATAAGTTTTCCTTAATATGTGTCTCTCTGACCTGATATTATGTTTTCCCGAACATCTTCCCTTCCCTCAACTTCCCTTCCCTCAACGTGACTCTTATAATTATTATCCACCACCACTTCCAACCTTATTATGAGGGTAATTATTTTCCCTTAATATATTCCCCCCCACATATTTAGCTTTCCCAAATATCTCCCCCCAACCTGAATTAATAAGCTTCCCTTAATAACTCCTCCAACCCTATCCTTCTAATTAATATCTACCCCCACATCCACCCTTATAATAAGTTCTCCCAGATATCTTTTTACCCACACCCTCATTATGCGGGTAATAATTTTTATTTAATTTCTCTCCCCAACCCCACCCTCATTATGAGACAAATAAGTTCTCCTTAATATCTCCTCCCAACCCCACACCGTCATTCATATTAAGTTTTCCTCAATATCTTCCCTCATCCCCACATATTGTGTTTTCCCTAGTATCTCCCCCTATCCCCACACCCTCCACCATAATAAGATTTACTTAATACCTCCCTACACACTCACCCTCACCCTCATAATGAAAATGTCTCTCCACCTTCACTCTCATTATGAGAGTGATGGTGGAAGAAGATTATGAGAGTGAGGATGGGGGGAGATATTTGAGAAAACTTAATATATCCCAACTTTTAATTCTACATGAAAAGATATATGGCCAGAAAAATCATAGTGAATATACATGATATAAAATTATATTAGTTTTATTAGTTTAATTAGTTGATTGGGTTATAAAGCTATTTATATATAAGTTTAATTATTTTAGAATTAATTAACTATTATATTGATAGGAGAACCATTAATTTTGTGTGCATTTTACCCCATCTTTTTCATTATTATGAGAGAAAATGTGGGGGTAAGATATTAGGAAAACTAATGAGAGTGGGATGGGATTAAGGAGAGATAATTAGGAAAAACTTTTCATAGTTTTCCCCAATATCTCCACCACCCACCCTTAGTATGGGATTATAATTATGAACATGAAGAAAACTATTAGTAAAAAAATTAATATAATTTTACTTTTAACTTTATGAAATAAAGTATGGTAAATGTAAATCACTAATAAATATAGTATGCAATAATTTTTTAACAAATTAAATTAGTTGATTGAGTTTTAAAATAATTAATATTATATTCATAAAACCATGATTACTTTTATGAATGTTCATTGAATAAGGATTCTCAATACTAATATTAAATTGAGGGAGTAAGAAAAGAGATACTAAAATAAGAAAACACAATAATTAATCATTTATCATCTTAATAGGGTTTTTATATTTCTTCTTTTGAGTATTTATGAGATTTTCTTCCTTTTTGGAATGCTTATAATAAAATTGTTTATGGATTTTTTCTATTTCTTCAAGATTTTTTTCCTTTTACTGGAATATTTATAGTAAAATTTTAAGAGATTTATCATATTTGAACTAGCCATTTTAGATTCCTTTACTGTAAAAAGTTTTGGATTGATAATAATTAAATGTTTGGAAATTTATTGTGATACTTCAAAGCATTTAAAGAAGGATGTGATTGTAAATACTTTATTAACATCAATCAACTCACAAAAGTAAAATATGAAATAAGTAATATTTAAATTTCAAAAAAGAGAATGAAAAAAAAAAAATCTAAACTAACCCCAATTATAAGTAAAGATCTACATATATAAATATTTATATCGAGATAAGTTACATATACTTCATTAAAATGATTTACAATTCAATTTTCGAAAAAATAAACTAAGTTATCCAATGAAATTACACTAAATTAATTTTATTTTTAACTGTTTTTTTGGCTAATAATTTTAATAAAGTTAACCTCTCTTGTGGGCAACATTTGATTCTAATATGAGATTCATACTAGATGTTATTATAAAGTACAAAATTTTATTAGGGGTAGATTTTTTAGTGAATGCTATTTAAGTTGAGAGAATTTTTTAGTTTTGGAATGATCTAAAATCTAAAACACTAAAATGTATAGAAAGGATGAAAATATGCCCCTATAAATTACCCAATCACGATTTGAAATTATATGATTTGTGATATTAACGTTAGATATTACAATCAAGCATATATCAGTCTTTTTTTGGATAATATTTAAGCTAAAATTGCTAGTTTATATATTTACCATACATTGACAAACTTGAAAGAATTGTTTTTTATTTAAAAACAAAATTGCAAACACATGAAAGGGCGATTTGCAAACATATCATTTAAAAACAAACTTGAAAGAATATGAAAACTCAGCTCAGTTTAAACGATAATTGAAAGGTTGTTGCAAGGAATGGTAATTAAAATTTGGGATTAATATTTTAATCAGATTCCGAAGTAAAAAGCTAGCAAATAATCCAAAAAAGGCTAACACTCGACTTGTCATTTCAGGAATGGGTTGAGTGATTAAATATTCATTCTTGGTGAATGAATCATGAGAGGAATCCAAGATTGAGAGAAGGTTTTTCACAAGAGGATGAAATTCAAAGGTTGCTTTCCATAGTCCGAAAACTAGAGGGAAAGGCAGTAGGAGATTGAATTGATTACTAATGGACACAATGACTTTTTTTTCCTTAATTTGTTTGTGGGACTTTTGTGTAACATGACAAAAAAAAAAAAATCTATGTTGAATGTACAGGTTAAGCATGGATATTATTTCTTTCCTTCTCCCTCAAACACTATGATGTAAAGTTGTTTTTCTTATGGATCACTCCATAAATGTACTGTACCATGTACTATTGTATGCATCAATATACTGTGTAATGTTGTTGTATGCTTGCAACTTGTTGTGTTGTTTGTGCAAAAATCTTTTTTTTATGTGTCTGTGGATTCATGTTAATTGAGAGAGAAAGTTGTGGTTGAGTTTGAAGGGCCAACTTGATCAACAAATATTACGCTTTCATAGTGGGTTAGTATTCATGTCGATATTTTCTTTAATTATTTTTAAATTCATTCTATCTCCTTTTTTTATGATCTGGAATTTTATATGTGGGAGCTAAAGCAACATACATCGTGTATAAACCAAAGCTTCCAGAGGAAAAACCACCTCAACCCTCACAATTATAACCAGGCTTTACTGCAATCCTCAAATGATCATTAGGCCCTAAAAAATCATGGATGTCTCCAGATTTCTCCATCGAAACCTTGAGGAATTTGTCTATCTCAACCTCTTGGCTTTATCATGCATCCCACCATTACTCTTCAAGAAATTTCTAGGATTATGAGGTCTTCACCCTCTAGGATTTATTGTGTATCCTGCCATTATAAGGTCGAGGGATTCCTAGGCCCAATCAAGGGTATTCACCTCTGAGGTGTATCATATATCACTCCATTCACCTACCGAGGATTCTTAGGCTCAATCAAGGGTATTCACCTTTGAGCTTTACCGTGTATCCTTCCATTCACTTGTCAAGGATTCTTGGACCCAATTAGCATGTTCACATCCAGGCTCTACCATGTATCCCATCTTGGGGTTACTAGGCCTTATGAATAATATTGAGACCACCCCACTAAGCTTTGAATCCATCTAGCAATCCAACTCAACCAAAACAATAGAACCCCATCACAACATGGCTATCTGGAAATGTGAAGGAAATGTTAAAGAACACTATCACACTTGGAAGGACCCGTCCCAATGGTAGCAAGAGAACAAAAAACACACATGCATTTGCCATGCATGCCAAAACTAGCAAGGAAACCACAGATACAAATCAATACCTACAAGTAATCCTATTGTACTTGCTTGATTATACTCCTCCTTTCTTGATTTTTTTCTTCCTCTTTCGTTATTTGCTCTTCTTTTTCCTTCTTTTCTCCAATGCTAGAGTGTTCCAAGAATGCTCTAAGTTTCTAAGAGTGAGAGAGAGAGAGAGAATAGAGAGAGATATATCCATAATTGAACTGACAAAAGGGTACCAACTGATCCTCACAAGCCATTTTATTAATGAGCCCTCTAATTTCTTCAATTTTCCATTATTTTCATTCATTTTCCTCCTCATATGCAACCTATGACCTTTTGCCTTCCCTTTCACCTAATTTCCATTATTTTCATAAATAAATTGCCAATTAATTCCTCATGTATTTATAAAGCCTTTGCCTTTGCCTTTTCTCATTTCCCTTCGCCATAATAAACCAAATAAACACCCACACAAGGATGTTTTGCCCAACATAGCTTGGAATAAGTGTCCCATGAACTTGGTTCTTATTTTTCCTTAATTAACTTTATCTATCTGGCATTTTGACCAGGGTTGTTACAAAAATAATTAAATTCTTTATTTGACATCTATGAATTAAAATATTTATCCTTATCAAATTGTAAGTTAGATTTCCATGTTTTTGTTATTCTTGCAAGACATTCTTTGAAAGCCTACATTGTTTCAAAAAGAACCATCTTAGAGTCTCACTTTTAGGAATGCATTCATAATTTTGTCAATGTTCTCTTCCAAAAATACTTTCTTTCAAGACAACCCTTATTTTTTCTTTGATTGATATTCAACCCTCAGACAAAGTGAGCTTCTAGGGGGCAAAAAGAGTCAATCTTTACCTTCAAACTGACATTTTTTGAAAATGATTTATAAACAATACATTTAATATAAAAATTACATCAATAATACATTACAAAGAAAGGGATCTATAAATCTATCAATGAAAATATTTGTTAGCTCGACATTGACTCTTACAAGTATCTATTTTATGTAGATAAATATTCAAGGTTTCCAAGGGTATGTAAAAACAATTGTATTCCATTTGAGAATACACAAGGAGGAGTAAAAATTTTGATTCTATAGTCATGCCTCAAGAGAAATTCTTCCTCTACTATTAAAGTTGACATCTCTAATAAAAATAAAAATTGCCTTTTGCTGCCAATAATAGTATTTGCTTCTCATTATTTCATAGATAAAGAAGACTAACTATTTTCAAAATTAATTTTATAGATAGTTACAATATACATAATTACATACATAATATATATAATTTAAAAATATTATGTAAATTTTACAAGTATCGTTAGTTTAGTTTTTATTAATTTATTATTATATTTTGTATTTTATACTTACCTTTTTAAAATGAAAAAATATCAATATCTACGTTGTAAAGTGTTCCTTTGGGAAGAAATCCCGTCCATGACACTATGTGATTTTGTGAGCCATCAATGTTGTGTTTTATACAATAAAAACATTTTCAGATTTTGGATCTATGGAAGGTAGTTACATTCATTAATAGGTACTCTACCTTAACTAACTTACTCATCCTTAATTTTTAATTTTTGGTTGTTGCATTCTGATGGAATTCTGGTTGATTATCTTCCCATCACTCCTATGGTACCCTGTGTGCCCAACCCACACAACCTCACTAATTCTGTCAACCTTACCTTAAACCCATATCCAAACCCACTGTCTCTCGACCTTCCCTTAAACCCACACATCCTCACTGCTACTCTTGACCTTCTGTAAGTGAGAAAAGATATTCTTTTTGCAAGAAAATATAGTTTTGCAACATAGACATTTAAACTAAATGGTTGATGATATATAAAAAGAAATGTAAAAGTGCTGAGCAGGGGCTGCCATTTATAAACCTTGGCATGAATTTTTGATGGAGGCATCAAAACTCTATTGCTACAAAACGAATGTGCTTTCCATGGAATAGGTATTTTTTGTCGTTTTTCATTGGATCTGATAGACTTCCTCTCAAATATATAATAATAGGTATTTTTATTTTTTTCAATATTTGTTTTAGGTACTCTTGAGTGCATTGACAAACTGACTGTTAGATCAAGAATGGTTGCATTGTTTCCAAACCAGCTACAACATCGAATGGTAAATTGGTATCTGAAAACCTTATAATGGGCATCTTAGATTAGATATCGTGGGTTGCACTTTCATAGAGTAATGCATCAAAATACTAGGCCCTAGAATGGAAACTCCAAACCAAGAGGAATTTATATCCAACATCAACAATATGAGGGCATTAAGAGACATTTTTAATATTATGGGAGCTTTGAATACTCATGCAATATAAAAGAATATGGGTTCATGAAGAATTTTTTTCAATGTAATTAATTCCTTATAACTACTCAGAGGGATTTGTTCTAAGGGTTGACGTAGTTTGAGGAAACAAATGAAGGTGTAGTCAAAAGGAAGGATAATAAATGAAAACACATACATGAGATGATACTACAATTTCCATCAACAATGTTAATAGAGATTTAAGTGCATAATATGGGGTATTAAAAACACATAATCAACTCACATCATGGAATTGCAATGGCTATCCTATCCTCAATGAATGCTTTAGGTATGAAATAAATAGAGGTTGAAGTCATTGTCGATACATAGCCAATTCAGCTTCCACTGATGATATGCCATAAAAAAATGGGAAAAATCAACAATATGGAGCAATGAGAGGGAGAGGAAGGAGGAACTTTTAGAGAAATAATTAGAGTAGAGGTTACTACAATGAGAGGAACCAAAAGATCTTATCCTCATCAAAATTACACTACAAAAGAGGGCATATTTCAATGAAGGAATGTCAATGAGGTATGCATCCTCGGATAGAGCACTACAAATTATGATTTTAGTGGAAAGCGTTCTACAAGTAAGGGATTCATTGGTCAACCCAATAATGGAAATCACCCACCCACAAAAATGAAAAAAAATATCTGAAGCAGATGGATTTGAGGGGTGCTAAGAACAAATGCAATGTTAGTACATTAGTCATCCTACCATATTAATGATCTTTATCAACAAGTGGTCTCAATTTTCTTGGTGGGAAACCAAATATTTTTTACCATATACCTATAGAATAACTTGTTTAAAACTCAAAAAATTTTAACAACTAAAGCATAATTAAAGTATCTACTACATAATTAAAAAACAAAAACTCTCACCAAACATTTCAAAATCTAGGAATTAAAAGAGGTAGTAGGCATGGTATCCTTAGTAGTGGATGTTTAAGGAGTTGAATTAGTAGTAAAAGATGAAATGTGGCACTAAAATTTAGCTAGCCAAGTGTCCCTTCTCTAAAGAGAGATCCACTAGTTTATATGGATACATTTGACATCCCCAAGACTTGCAAATGATTATATCTTTTCGCCTACTTTTCAGTAAGGACCATTCCCAGTAGGCTTTTTATTTTTAGTATTTTTATAAGGTTGTTCGGTTTGGAGCCTGATTATCTCCTTTATTCAGAGGTATTGCTACATTATACCCTAGTTTGTAATGTGGCAACAACACTTCCCGTAAATCTACACCGTCACGGGGGATTGGGGGAAATGCCCGCAAAGCTAAAAATAGATGTAAAATTTCCATGTAAAATGTTGCAATTCCGTAGTCAATCTGGATCATTCATTAGGTAGAGATCTGAAAGTAGAAGTTATGTTTAATTTAGGGCTTTTTTCCCTAGAAGGAAACCCCTCGCCATATATGAGGGAATTTTATTGTATCTAGGCAAATTTGTATTCTAAGTGAGAAAGAGAGAGGAGATTGTGTGAGAGCGAAGAGGGAATTACAACATATTTACTGTAGGTTGTATCTCTTTAGTTTGTTGGATAATATAAAAGGAATGACTGGTTGTTTCTCCATGGATGTAGCACAAATTGGGTGAACCACATAAATCTGCATCTCTCTTGTTTTATGTGCTTTATGTGTTTATATTTTTGCAATATATTTTATGTGTTCCATTTCTCTATGATATAATTATCTAACAATTGGTAGAAGAGCCGAAGGTTTATTTGGATGATAAACTCATAGGAGAGAAGGGTTCTTGGTTCAAGTGGGAGAAATGGCATAAGATGGTAGGTTTAGGGTAAATTAACGATCAAAACTACCAGCTATCGAAGATGCAGATCAAATATTAACTGTATCAGAAAGATTTGTACCTACCATTGAGTGGAAAGAAAAAGAAGCTGACGAGTATAACATACATAGAATGGGATATTCTCGACAGAAAGTTAATTGGAACAATACGGTTCTACCTAGTGATGTCGATAGCCTTTAATATTTTAAAGGAAATGACAAGAGAGGGTTTAATGTCGACATTGACCAAACTATATGAAAAGCCCTCAGCCTCAAATAAGGTATTCCTTATGAAGCATTTATTTAATATGAAAATGTCAATAGGTGGATTTTTTTTTGATCATGTAAATGAATATAATAAAATTACCAGACAGTTAAGTTCTGTAGGGGTAACTTGTGATGATGAAGTTAGGGCTCTGTTATTTTCTTGCTCATTGCAAGAAAGTTGGAATGGTTTAGTTATGGCCATTAGTAACTTTGTCTCTAGATCTAGTACTTAAAAGTTTGATGATGTTTTCCCCGCAATCCTTAGCGAGGAAATGCAACAGAAAAGCTTCAGTGAGACATCAAGTGATTCTTTGACTGTAGAGACTAGGGGAAGCAAAATGGAAAGAGGAAAGAGCCCAGGATATCGTAATAAATCAAGGAAAGGCAGATCCAAATCTAGATTGGGGTTAGTGTGATGGAAATGAAGTAAGAAAGGGCACATGAATAAATACTGCAAGTCTCGTAAGGGAAAAGAAGTAGACACGCAACAAGAAAACAATCATGAAGCGAATGTTACAGGTGATTTGTTGGAAGATGTTTTGATTCTCTCATTAGAAACTATTATTGATTCCTGGGTGGTAGATTCAGGGGCCTCATTCCGTGCCACACCATATAGGAAGCATTTTCATGATTATGTTCAAGGAGATTTTGGACAGGTTGGATTGGGTGATGATAAACCCTGTAAAATCATTGGAATGGATACATTTTTCATAAAATAATAGAATGGAAATAAAAGGCTATTGAAGGAGGTAAGGCATGTTCCATATCTAAAGAAAAATCTAATTTCAATAGGGTAGTTGGGAGGTGAAGGTTGTGTGACTACTTTTATATATAAAACCTAGATGGGCACTAAAGGAGCCCTGGTAATAGAAAAAGGATAAAAGGTTGGTACATTGTATTTATGCAATGGTATTTCTAATTATGTTAATTCTTTACCCTCTACAACAGAAGATACAATATTGTGGCATCATAGACTTGGGAACATGAGTGAGAAGGGGATGCATATTCTTCACTCAAAAACTTTGTTGCCAAGTTTGAATCATGTTGATTTAAATTATATGATAATTGTGTTTATGGAAAACAGAAGAGAGTCATATTCCTTAGAGTTGGGAAATAAAAAAAGAGTGAAAAGTTAGAGCTTGTGCATACAAATGTATGGGGATCTGCTCAAGTATCATCTTTCGATGGTTGTTGTTATTCTGTTACTTTTATTGATGATGTAACCACAAAAACTTGGATTTATTGTATGCGAAATAAATTTGACGTATTTGATACTTTCAAGAAATGGAAAGCTTTGGTTGAAATTAAGACAAGAAAAAGGTTGAAGTGTTTCAAATCAGATAATGGAGGTGAGTATTGTAGCAAAGACTTTGATGGGTACCGTTTCGAGAATCGAATTCGCAGAGAGAAGATAGTTCCAGGAACACCACAAGAAAATGGTGTGTCAGAAAGGATGAACATGACAATAATGGAGTGTGCAAGCTGCATGAGATTGGATGTAGGATTTCCTTTAAAATTTTGGGTACATGTTGTAGATACTATTCTTTATATAATAAATGGAGGGCCTTGAAGTTCCTTGAATGGTGGTATTCCAGAGGAGGCATGGACAGGTAAAAAGGTAAACTTCTCATTTCTAAATACTTTTTGTTGTGAAGCCTTCGTCCACATTAATAAAGAAAATAGAACAAAGCTTGAGGAAAAATCAAAGAAATGTATCTTTATTGGATATGGTCTTAGTGATTTTGGTTATCGCTTTTATGATTAAGAAAAACAAAAAATCATTAGGAGAAGATATTTCATATTCAATGAAAAGATTTTGTATAAGGATCCGATGCCGGAAAAGAAAGAGGAAAAAGAAAACAGAAAATACATGGTTCTTGATGAGATCACAGAAAAAGTGAAGGTTCCTGAAAATCGTAATGATCAACAACTAGATAACAACAACAACAAGAACGTCAAATGCCTGAAAGTAGTGTTAGAAGATCTACCAGGATAAGTAGACCCCTTGAACGATCTCTCCTTCATTATATTATGTATTGTTGACTGATTTTGGTGAACCAGAATCTTATGAAGAAGTAGTGCAAGTAGAAACCAAGAAGAAGTGGGAGCAAGTCATGCAAGAAGAGGTGGAATCCTTAGAACATAACTAGACTTGGGACTTAGTTAGGTTCCCTACAAGTAAAACAAAATTGTGGAATAAATGGGTTTACCGGTTGAATGAAGAAGATGGAGGTAGAAAAAGGTATAAATATAGACTTGTGGTGAAGGGGTTTGCACAGAAAACTGGTAGAGACTTTGATGAGATATTTTCTCCTGTTGTTAAAATGACTACAATTAGAACTATTTTAAGTATAGTAGCAACTGAAGATTTGCATCTTGGGAAGTTAGATGTAGAGACAACCTTTGTCCATGGGGATTTAGAGGAAGAGATAAATATGAAACAGTCAAAAGGATATGAGATAAAAGAGGAGGAGAAACTAGTGTGCAAGTTGAAGAAGAGCTTGTATGACTTAAAACAGGCTCCAAGGTAGTGGTATCTAAAATTTGACAGATTTATGCCTGAACAAGGTTATACTACATGTCACTTTGATCATTGTGTTTATCTCAAAAGGGAAAATGATGGCAGCTCTATTATATTGTTATTGTATGTAGATGGCATGCTTGTTGTAGGTTCTAACATGTAGGAAATAAATGTGCTCAAAAGAAAATTGGTGAACTCATTCGTAATGAAGGATTTTGGTTTGGAAAAACAAATCCTTGGTATGATAATAACTAGAGACAAGAAGAATCGAAAATTAACAGTCTCAGAGTGAGTATATAGAAAAGGTGTTGAAAAGATTTAATATGCAGAATGCAAAACCACTTAGTATACCTTTGGCTATCTGTTTCAAACTAAGTAAGGAGGTGTGTCCCAAGAATCAGGAAGAAATGGCTTATATGTATAAATTTCCATATGCATTAGTAGTTGGAAGATTAATGTATGCATTGGTCTATAAAAGGCTTGATATTGCACATGCAGTGGGAGTTGTAAGCGAGTACATGAACAATCCAGGAAAAGAACATTGGATGGTGGTGAAAAAGATTCTCATGGATTTGAGAGGTACCACAAATAAAGCATTATACTTTGGTGCTTCAAACATTGCTCTATAGGGATATGTTGATGCAGATATGGTGGGTGATAGAGATAACAAGAGGAGCACCACATGGTATGTGTTTACTGTAGGTGGAACAGTTGCCAGTTGGGTTTCAAAACTATAAAGCGTTGTTGCACTCTCAACAACAGAAGCATAGTATGTTGCTTCTACAGAGGCTAGTAAATATATGATTTGGTTACAAAGGTTTCTAGATGGATTTTGTAGGAAGTAGGAGTTGGGCAGGTTATGCAGTGACAGCCAGAGTGCAATACATCTTGTAAAGAACTATCCATTTCATTCCAAGGCTAAACATACATAGCTCAAGTACCATTGCATATGGTTAGTGTTGGAAGATGGACAGTTGAAGCTAGAAAAGGTACACACTAGCCAGAGTCCTACATATTTGTTAACAAAAGTTATAACTAGGGAAAAACTAAGATTTTATTTAGTTCAATTGGTCATCAAGTGTGATGATGAAGATGAGAAACAACTAGGTCAAAAGTGGAGTCATTTTCCACCAAATGAAGCAGCGGTGGAGTTGCTATAACCAGTCTCCAAGTGGGAGATGGTTGGTTATGGAGCCTGATTATCTCCTTTATTCTGAGGTATCACCGAAATGGACCCTAGTTTGTAATGTGGTTGAAATTCTGCCCATAAATGTAAGCCACTAGGGGGTCCAGGGTAGCGACAAAGACGATTATTTGGAGCCCCCCCCCCCCGAGGTGATCCGAATTGGATGCATAAAAGACTGTCAAAAAACCATGACTGTATCAGGTCGGGACAAATCTCTAAAGAATTCTAAATGAGTGATCAAAAACACACCTGAACTAGTGGCAATGGTAGCCAACGTGGAACAATAAGGACCTCGGTCGAAGCACACTGAGCGAGGCCCATGAAGACTGCGCAGGAGGTCAAAGTAGCCCCTGGGAGCCACAGATCAGGAAAAGGAGGTGGATTTTGATGTGTGATTGGGAAAAAATGGATGAAATGGGGGAAGCCCGAGCACACGGATGCATGGACAACCAAAGAACCATGGGTGGAAAAGCCAAAATTACTAAATGTACAAAGGCAGGACCTGTGCTCTGGAAACCGAAGGTATTGATCGGAGCACCCTAAAACGGTAAGAGGTTTTGGACGAGAGCAGAGTGATTCCACACATCGATCGATGTGTGGCAGGGGAAGGGGAGAGAAAATCACCGTTGATCGTGCATTATCGATCGAGCAGGTCAACCACGCAGGACGTGCGTATGACGTCGGTTGTAGGGGACCTAGATCGAACGACTGAGATCACGCCCAATGGAGGAAGTGGAATCGACGAAGGAAAACGTCGTGATTTGTAAGGATTTGGAATCCATTTTACCACCATGGTAGAGGAAAGACTTCATCCATGACATAATTGAAGAAACAAACCAACGAAGCAGGCTTGCGCCGTCTAGATGAGGACACGTGGCTACTCCTTGAGTGTTCATGATGATGCCAAACATGGAACTCCAAGCACAGTTGCAGAAGGTGAATCGACAGAGGTGGAAGAAGAACCGAACAGGCATGGGAACAAATGGCTAAAATCCATGAACAGAGACAGAATACGAGGGATAGCTTGAGAGACGAAAAAAGTCAGAAAGACCAGAACCCCAAGAGGAGGACGGAATACACAGAGGAAGAAGAGAGTGAAGCAAAAGAAGAAAGAGACAAAGGCTGACTGACCAACAATAGCAATCGAGCACCAGAGCTTGAGATATTCAAGCCATCACATAGAGGAATTTGTCCGAATTGAGCACCACATTTGGCTCTTTCCACTATAGACCAGAAGGTCACAGAGCTATAGGAAGAAGAAGATTTTGTATACTCTAGTGGCTTTGGGAATCCAAGAAACACCCTGCCAAGCAAATCTGCTTCAGGAGAAATCACATTGAGTCCCTACATTATAATTCTCTGCTTAAAGACACAATAAAAAAAGGCCACCACTAAAAGCTAGACCAGAGATGTACCCCTAGAGGATAGGGTGAACTCC
>APFE031075239.1:98032-158030 GCA_000404065.3 Pinus taeda | reverse complement strand
AACACAACAAACCATCTTCCTCCTTTAGTCTTCAAACTAGCAGCGCTACACCTTAGGGCTAACAATTCCTGCTGGAAAGAAATCAATAATTTTATCCATAAAACTTACTCTGTAAACCACTCCATTTTCAGTTTTATCGGCATGCTTTCATGTCAGGGTTTTGATCTCAATGATATCAGTTGTGCAAGTTTGTTGAACAAGCTTCATTATATTATGCTCTTCATCTTCCCAAGCTTAATCCACTCCATTTTCGGTTCTATCACCGTGCTTCAATGTCGTGGTTTTGATCTCAATGATATCGATTGTGCAAGTTCATTGAATGGGCTTCATTATATTAAGCTCTTTGGCTGCACAAGCTTAACACCCAAACATCAAATGGAAAGGAAAAGAAATTATATGTATAATGAATCACCTGGCAAGTAGAGTCATTACATGGTCATGAGATAGTGGCCGACTGTTGACGACATCCTCAGAGTCACACAGCTGGATGATTTTGTGAAGAGGGTTGACAATTTATTCTATGGGGGATTCTTTCTTTTTCCATGGATATGGTTCCTCCATTTCTTCTACTATTGGCCCGTCCTCAGATATCGCTCTTGTTACCTTAAAGTTCGACCAAGTATGTACACACTTTCTCTAAATCCTCGACAATGAAAATGTAATTCAAGTTTTTAGGGTATATGAAATTGCAATGATTTCTCTTTGCTACTATTTGAAAATGAATCTTAACTAATGTCATATTAAATCAAGATCTTAATCTTTACTATACACGGAGAACCAAATCAATTCTATATGCTCTAAACTAAACGAAGTAGTCACCTACTTATCTTACTGTTATTTATTTATTTTTATTCTTTTTTATCGTTGATGACCCTCCTTTGCAATTGACCAATTTTGGGGAGAAACATCCCTTTGTGCCCTTGTTTATCTATTTTTTCAGAGTAGTTTGTTGAGATTAATGGAAACTGATTTGATGATTTCTAGGAATCGATACTACATTAGATCTTTTTCCTTTACAAACTACTCTATGACCACTGATTTCATAAATTCAGTACTTCGTTGCATGATCAACTATTTGATGAATCATATGCATTCCTAGAGTTTCGATTTGAAGGAAATATGCACTTAGCCAATTTTCTCAATATGAGAAACATCATCATGCAAAGATGGATAGATAATTGTTTCTCGAGAGTTATCATTATAAAATTTAGGTATTCAATTCCCTACCTATTAATAAGATTTATACATCTAGAATTAAATATTTTAATAAAAGTTTGCATACTTCTTCTGTCCACATCTCTATATGCTTTCCAAATCAGGACATGCTCAAAATGCCCCTTTTCCCATGATAAAAACACATACATTTCATTAACTATTTTGTTTGCTTGGCATGCATTTGATTTATTTCTCGTCATTTGGTTGTTTTCAAGGTTTGTTTTTCACATCTCTGGGTTTGATTTGGAATTCTCGAGAAAAACAAGACTTTTGAAAACCACAGTAACTAAATCACTCCTGAATTGTTGCAATATGGTTGTGCTTTCAAAGCTCACCCTTGCTGGATTCAACATAGGTTTTTGGGAGAAATTAAAATAACTAAAGAATAGAATGAGAAACAACTTAAAATAATCAAGAAAAATAGTTAAAATTCTTCTACCCCTATGTTTTATGCAAAATACTTTGCTACAACAAGCATCTAATAGTTATAGTATACAAACCCTGTGCAGTGAATGAAACAACTAATAATAAATTCACACTATAAATTAGACATAGATGTTTTAGAATTGGACACAAATTTTCTTATGGTGAAAAATACTCTAGTTTGCATTCTTAGAAGCTCACAAATCAATATTTTTTATTCACATGAATAATTAAACCCAAGAGAAGTTTCGCTCGTCTGACAATGGTCCTTTCTTCCAGTGAGTTTTTAGAGTCTTCAGTTTAGGGTGTTGAGTTAGATTGGACCTCTTCCTTCACTTGAACTTGAATGCATGAACTCCACCTAGACCCATCTTCTCTGATGCCCTTTTTTCCATAAAGATAACGTGTCACTGGTGGTTAGGGTTTCCTAATGTAAGTTCTTGGTATCTTTCCACAGGATACATGACAATGTGGCATTTTTTCCATGTCAGCTAAGTTTTAATTCATGTCTTTGTTTCTATGATTTTCATTATGAATTAGGGTTAGAGTACAATATTTTATGATTATAGATGTCATTAGTTTAAGATAGTCAACATAAAATATATAAAATAAATAGAACACAAAAAGGATTTTAGTAGTAAAATAGATAATTTTTTATGGTAAGGAGAAATAACATTAATATATCAAACATGAGCACATCAAGAGTGAATACAAACACCTAAGAGTGCCCTTGCCAATAGGCATTTTGGTTAGGAGCCTCAACAGTAAAAGTCTTAGTTGCCTCAATAGAAGTCAACACTTTGACTTATCTAAATAAGAGCAGATATCATCTCTAAGAATATGATACATGAGGTAGCTGGATTTAGTTGAAGACATGTTGCTTCAACTGATTCTCCATGGTGACTCCATCACCATGTTGAGCCTATCACTATGTTGCACCATCATACCATGTCCATCATCACTAAGCTACACCATGTTGCACCATCACTATGTTCAACATCACTGAGCTACACCATGCTGCACCATCACTATGTCTAGCATCACTGAGCTACACCATGCTACACCATCACTATGTCCAGCATCACTGAGCTACACCATCACTATGTCCAACATCATTGAGCTACACCATGTTGCACCATCACTATGTCCAACATCACTAAGCTACACCATGTTGCACCATACATCTTGTACCCATTGCTGCTATGTGTGCACTATGCATCTTCTACCCATTGTTGCTATTGTGTGCACTATGCATCTTGTACCCATCACTGCTACTGTGTGCACTATGCTACACTGTGCATCTTGTACCCATCGATGCTACTATGGCTTTTGTACCCATTGCTGAGTTTTATGTGGCTTTTGTGTTACAAATTGGCAAAAAGTTTCAAAGAAAACCTCCACCATAACCTCTCTCATTTGTATTGAAGGAGTTTGTAGTAGTTAGATGAATTTTCACTATAAGTAAAAAGTCTGGGTTGGGAGGAGGTTTTTGTAGAAGTATTTTATGGTGCTTGTAGTGTTTTTTGATAGGGATAAATTATTAGCAATAGTGATAGGGATATTCTAGATGTTATGAAGTTCAAATTATACCTCACACACTTTGGGATGAGATGAGAGACCCATTTGAAATCTAGCTCAGTGGTGATTAAGAGGATTGAATGTTATGTGAATTGGAAAAATATACACAACACATAAGATCCCAAAAATGGTAAGGTAAATTACCTAATTATAGAAAATTAAAAATACTCTACTCTAATCTAATGAAATAAATGGTGAGTGATGAACTATCAAATGAACATATTGTATTGCTAAAAAATGGAAGAAAGTAGTTAGTTTTTTTCTTGGTGCAAGCAATGTAAATATTGTCTGAATTGGTTAAATACAAAAAAATTGGCACATATTCCAATTAGTACTTATTCATTTAGATATGAAGACAACTACAAAACAAAGAATGAATGTGTGAAATATATCAATTAATAACTAGAAAAGTCCACTAGTGACTAGTTAAAAATCTCACACAAGCATAAACATACTGTTGGAATTATGAGGGGGTGAATCAGTATTAGCAAATCAATAAATTTTTCATTTCCATACTCAGATTTATATACGCTACTTTAGTTAAGGGAATCCGCATGTACACATAACTGTGTCTAATGCAACCAGCTTATATCCAGTAAAGTTATGATTCAGTTAATCCAATAAATGTTGATCTTTAGTTAGTGCATTAGAACTTCATTAACCATATGAATAGTAAATAGGTGCAGTAAAATAGAATAGATCATCACACACAAGAAGCACACATGAATACCATGATGTAAGGTGGAAACCCAATGTGGGTGAAAACCACCTGCTGCAATTTGTCTCTATCTTCCTTTAATAAGAAACTTATTTTTATAATGTTTCTGTAGTGGAGCAGTCTTATACCAGCATGCAGGCTTCTACCTGTAGAAGGCTACATCTCTCATTCTCGAGCTTCTCCTGGAAGGGAGCTACAACCCGCTTAGCTCTTGTACTAGCTGATGTACTAGTACGTAGGTGCTAACCTACAGAAGGCTATAACCTTCTCTTTCTTCCTCTAGGTGCCACGTTTCATAAATTTTCAGGCTGGATACTCTTGAAGCACAACACCATAATCTAAAGGCCATGTTTCATCCAATTTTCATACTGTACCCATCAATATCATTGAAGCACAAACTCAATCACCACTTGCATCATCAATCTCTGAATCACCCAATACTGAATCACTGAAACCCTATCAATAAAATGTAGTCACTAGAACATAGAGCAGAACACAGAACTCTGCAGCAATATTTAGAACCAACTATATCATCAGAAATGATGCATCAGAGAGCATACGCTACTTGGAAGAGTTGAACTAGCATGTATACACAACTTCACCAAAGCAAACCAACATATATGTCATTAACTACTTACTTATAACTTCACTACACTTCTTGACTTCAGACATACCCAGATCATTACATATAAAATGATAATACATATGTTAGCAACCAGATCTAGTCCATTAGGTCACATAAAGATAAGACATTATGATCCCGATCCATTATAGATCTCATCCATCAATACAGAAGCTAAACACAATCAAACAATCTAAATATGCAAAATACTGACACCAGTAAATAGTCACCAGAACTCAGACTATGCATCAACAACCAAAACCACATGTAACTTCAAACATCATAGTTTATATGGTATACACTACTTAGATGTATCTAACCTGCATATGTATGCGCTTTTATCATAGTCAACCAACATATACATATATAAATATTCATTCATGATTTACAGCGATTCCAAACTTGAGTTATACCCAGATCATAATATTTACTAAACATTACAAGTGTCAGTATACAGATCTAGAATACACATGATCAAACAATATAGAGATGATTCATTCCAAACCATTAGATCTCGATCTATCCTTAGATCTTGTTCTCCATCAACCAGTGTGGTTCCTCCTTAGCTCAGATCAAGCAAGGCATCATGAACCCTTAACATGCATACTGGATCTCACACTTCATCAGATATTCAAGACTTACTTAATGCCTTTGCCTAATGATCTTCTTCTCCTTTTATAGTCTAAGGCCTTACTCAATACCATGGTCCAAAACCACGTAGAACCAATACCTTGGACCTAATACCTGGGGTCAATATCTCGGACCAAATACCAAAATACCATGGACCGAATACCACAGACCCAAAACATAGTTTTTCGACATGTACGCGCCTTTCCTTGTGTGAAAGTGTGTGTGTATGATATACGCACCTTTGTATATAGTGAACCTGTGTGTATACTTTTCTTTCTTCATTCTTTGTAGTCTGATCATCAATTCTTTGCTACTGACTTGCTGCACTATGATCTGTCATCTGTGTGAGTTGCCATCAAGGACAACACTTGTATCATAATGCCAACAATCTCCCCCTTTGGACTTGATGGAAAAGTTATCTTTCCATATTGAGAACTGTCATCTTAATGCGTTTTCATTGTTCATTACATCTGAACTGGTTCCTTTGAGCTGCCCTGCATCCCATGTATTCTGTCACATTTGATATCTCTTCTATAGATTCATCTAGTTATATATTAGTGAGTTGTTCTACTACAAGTGGTTTTCCATCAAGTACAACACATGCATCGTAATGCCAACAATCTCCCCCTTTGGACTTGATGGAAACAACCATACCAAGTCACTCTCCCCCTTTGACATCAAGGGCAAAGGGTAGACCAAGATATTGTCTTCCTTGATATACATTCCACTATCCATACTCCCCCTGAGTACCTGCTAAAATCTCTGATTGAGCTCCCCCTTTGTATATGCCAAGGTGTACCAATCTGTCCATGCTCCCTCTAAGTACATGCTGATATCTTTTCCTTGCTGAAGTGTGATGTTCATGCTCCTCCTGACTGTAAGCAAGGTCTGCAAAAAGATGTTCTATAAGAAGAACATGACTCTATCATAAATGACCTTCCTATCACCAAAGACTCATACATGCATCCATCTCCCAACCAAGTGGGGATATACCAATATTGACTCATCCACCCAATCAAATGGGGATACACCAGATACAAATTGTTTATACATGAATGACATATTACATCATCCTTCCCATGCATAGTGGGGGTAGAAATTACATCATATGACCAAAAGGGGTTCATCAAATGAGTACAATAGATAGAGACAAAACATTACATCATGAGTCTTGATATGACCTTTACATGACATTTATAATAGAGACCAAACATCTAAATAAGACCATGATAGTCATCAACAACTATCATACACAATGTATGATCTGCTCCATAAGCATCTAGTCTGGCAACCTGTATATGTCCATTAGTGTATAAGTCATCAACCTATAACAAGGTATGTCTGCATATAGGTATCAACTTATCCAGAATTCTTCATATGACATATAGAATCATTCACATTATATCATATGTGAAAAACACCATAGCCATCAACATCAAGATGATCTTATATATCATCCAAGTATCATCATTTGGGAACATCTGCATCAATCAACACATGTAAGTATCAACCTATCGTCATATATGTAAGAACTCATCATCATCATGTTTCCAACAATGCAACTTTGAGTAATCATCCATGTATCCAGCATACTGTAAATAGCACTATGTATCAAGATCTTTGGTCAAGACTTATTATTAACAACAACAATCCTCATCCATGTGAGCACCAAGAAATATAGGAATCCTGCATCATAACTATATTATATGTCGACAGTAGCATATGAGTGACTCATAATGAAGTGGTGTATTCAAGCTTTATACTTCTGCTTATCCTTATGAAGATCACCATGTAAGCACCATATATGCATCATCAGAGAATCAATCACAAATTTGATCTGAACACCAACTATGTAACCCCAAGAATCATATGAGATTTTGTCATGGACAACTCATAACCATATCATAGCAGGATGTATCATTTAGCCATATAAGCATCATCACCAAGGACTACTAACCATAATGCCAACAATGCATTATTCAAAGCATGAACTTCTCCCTGAACCTGTGCCATTTGTTTACTGTTAGATATATCAGCAAGAAGTATCAAGACATCATCATCATCATCAAGTTAGGGTCAAAAACACTTATGAGTATCAAGATATTTCCACACATCATTAGTAGATTGAAACCATTATCAAACATAGCAAATAATATTAGACCCTTTTTTTTGAGCTTGTCCCACTACTTTTCCTCAATCTAACATATATGCCACTGTGCAATGTCTAACTCGCGTATATACACAACTTCTTTTCATGTAACTTGTGTATGAGATTTAGAACACTGAAGTTTTATACTTTCATCTCCTTCTGAGCCTGTTATATCTGTGCATTGTGTTGTACCACATCTTTCTGACTATACTTCCTTCTTCTTCCATATCTTCATGTGTGATGATGTTTTCTCCTTTTGGTATGATGCCCATACTTTGTTCCTGCATTCCTTTACTATATGTCCAACACTATTACATGCATAACATCTTACATGTTTCATATTCCTTCTATAACAGTCAATGTCTTTGTGACCAAACATATTGCAAGTAAAATAATATCCCTTAAAGTACCTGGAATGTGATGATCTTTCTGTGTGATGGGTCTTGAACCATTCTACTTCTACATCTGGCTGCAACATGTCCAAGATTATGACATACATAACATTCAACATTATTCATTGGAGGAGTAAAATATTTTCTTTGAAGAATTTCTTCCTTGGTTGTTGATGGGATTGACCTCTCATCTCCTTGTTGAGTATTTTAGATTGTGCATTAGAGTTCCTTGTCTTCTTTTCTGAACTAGATTCACCTTCAATAGATTCATGAAAACTAAGACCAGTTTTGATAGCAGGATACTTTTGACTACTAAGAATATCAACCAAGATCTTAGCACTATCTTGAAATCGTAAGAGCTTATCCTTTTCTTCTAAGTTATATTTTAGAATATTTACCTCAACCTGATGTTGCTCTTCCTTTTCACGATACTTCTTCTTCATGTTTTCTTCCTTCTTCCAATTGATGTCTTAATTCAAGAACTTTGTTTTCTTGTTTTTCACGAGCTTGGAGTAGTTCCTTATTCTGCTTATTTGATTCTTCAAGATCTTGTTTTAGCGAGAGGATCGTAGCTTCAAGGCTTTCATAGTAACTGGATCTTTCTCTGAGTTTCTTGATTGTTGTGCTCCTTTCATTTACTTCATTTCTTAATGATGTTACTTCATCTTGCAACTTTTGACATTGATCTTCTTTTTCCTTGAATAGCTTCCTTACCTTGTTTCCTTCTTATAGTTGAGCTTTTAGATTAGTAACTTCTTCTTTGGAGATACATTCCCTTTTGTGCAATAGATCTTGTTGATCTCTAATTTTTTTTGTAAGCCTTTTAAATTCTGTCTCTATTTGATATCTTTCTTTCTCACCCATAAGAGAAAATTCAGTTGTTTCACTATCACTTTCATCATCTTCAAATGGATGGAGAAATGTATCACTAGAGGGTAACAAATTCATACCTAATAGTTCTTTTGCTTGTTCACCCTCATTCTGAAGTGATTATGAATATGAAGTGTTTCTTCCACATATTCCCCAATCAATTCTCCCACTGGCATAGTTCCTTTGAGATGTCTTCTTCTTCTTAGGTGCTTTCTTCTTTAGCTTCCTTCCCATTATTCTACGAATCTCCTTCAAGTGATCAAGCTTCTACCAAAGGACCTGCTCTGATACCATTTGTTGGAAATAACACTAAGGGGGAGGGTGAATCATTATTAGCAAATCAAAAACTTTTTCATTTCCATACTCAAATTTATATACGCTACTTCAGTTAAGCGAATTCGCGTGTACACGCAACTGTGTCTAATGCAACTAGCGTATATCCAGTAAGCTTATGATTCAATTAATCCAATAAATGTTGATCTTTAGTTAGTGCATCAAAACTTCATTAACCATATGAACAGTAAACAAGTGCAGTAAAACATAACAAATCATCACACACAAGAAGCACACATGAACACCATGATGTAAGGTGGAAACCCAATGTGGGTGAAAACCACCTGCTGCAATTCATCTCTATCTTCCTTTAATAAGAAACTTCTTTTTACAATGTTTCTATACTGGAGAAGTCTTATACTAGTACGCAGGGTTCTACCTGCAGAAGGCTACAACCTTCTCTCATTCTCCAGCTTCTCCTGGAAGGGAGCTACAACCCCCTTAGCTCTTGTACTAGCTGATGTACTAGTACGTAGGTGTTGACCTACAGAAGGCTACAACCTTCTCTTTCTTCCTCTAGCTACCACGTTTCATAAATTTTCAGATTGATACTCCTGAAGCACAACACCATAATCTGAAGGCCACATTTCATCCAATTTTCATACTAGACCCATCAATATCATTGAAGCACAAACTCAATCACCACTTGCATCATCAATCTCTGAATCACCCAATACTGAATTGCTAAAACCTTTTCAATAAAATGCAGTCACCAGAACAAAGAGCAGAACACGAAACTCTACAACAATATTCAGAACTAATTGTATCATAAAAAATGATGCATCAGAGTGCATACACTACTTGGAAGAGCCGAACCAGCGTGTATACGCAACTTCACCAAAGTGAACCAGCATATATGTCATTAATTACTTACTTATAACTTCACTACACTTCCTAACTTCAGACATACCCAGATCATTACATATACAAGGATAATACATATGTCAGTAACTAGATCTAGTCCATTAGATCACATAAAGATAAGACATTATGATCCTGATCCATTATAGATCTCATCCATCAATACTGAAGCTAAACACAATCAACCAATCTAAATATGTAGAATACTGACACCAGTAAACAGTCGCCAAAACTCAGACTTTACGTCAACAACCATAACCACCTATAACTTAAAACATCATAGTTTATATGGTATACGCTACTTAGATGTATCTAACCTGCGTATGTACGCACTTTTATCATAGTCAACCAACATATACATCTGTAAATATTCATTCATGATTTGCAGCTATTTGAAACTTGAGTTACACCCAGATCATAATATTTACAAAACAATACATGCGTTAGTATATAGATCCAGAATAAACATGATCAAACTATGTATAGATGATTCATTCCAAGCCATTAGATCCCGATCTATCCTTAGACCTTGTTCTCCATTGACCAATGAGATTCCTCCTTAGCTCAGATCAAGCAAGGCATCATGAACCCATAACCTGCATACTAGATCTCATACTTCATCAGATATTCAAGACTTACTTGATGCCTTTGCCTAATGATCTTCTTCTCCTTTTATAGTCTTAGGCCTTACTCAATACCATGGTCCAAAACCACGTAGAACCAATACCTTGGACCCAATACCTGGGGTCAATACCTCAGACGAAATACCATGGACCAAATACCAAAATACCATGGACCAAATACCACGGACCCAAAACTTATTTCTCCAACATGTACGCACCTTTCCTTGCATGAAAGTACGTGTGTACGATATACACGCCTTTGTATATAGTGAACCTGCATATGTACGTGAATTGGTATATATTGAACCTGCATACATACTTTTCTTTCTTCATTCTTTTTAGTCTGATCATCAATTCTTTGCTACTAACCTGCTACACTATGATCTGTCATTTGTGTGAGTTGCCATCAAGGACAACACTTGTATCATAATGCCAACAATCTCCCCCTTTGGACTTGATGGCAAAGTTATCTTGCCATATTGAGAACTGTCCTCTTAATGAGCTGTCATTGTTCATTACCTTTGAACTGATTCCTTTAAGCTGCCCTGCATCCCATGTATTCTGTCATATCAGATATCTCTTCTGTAGATTCATCTAGTTATATATTAGTGAGTTGTTTTGCTATAGGTAGGTTTCCATCAAGTACAGCACATGCATCATAATGCCAACACATACATGGATAGTACTATAGAAAAGTCATTAGTAACTCATGTACAAATGTATAAATTTCAATCTACTTCCTTCTTCACCGTCAGGGCTTCTCAATATTATATCTCAAGATTCCCTAGTATCAAAATTTCAAAAAAGTCATTTTCTCTTGTTTAGGAAATCTTATAGAGACAAAGGTAATTGTTTATTTAAGATTCTTGACTTCTCCCAGGATTAGTTACAACTTTCCCCCACTTCCTTTTTTTTTTCTATCTCAATTTAATAAAAAATTATTATAATTTTCAAAGTGGCAAAATGACACTCGTTACATGATCACTAGGCCATTTACTTTAACCCCTGAGATGTCATATAGATAGGTTTCCTAGATTTGAGTAGAGAGGATATCATCCTGATCTTTTTGGGTGATAGTCCTCCCATGGCTACATAGTACTTGTATTTTCTCTCTACAAGATTCTCAATATCCTTTTCCAAGGAAACTATAAAAGAATTTGGTATATTATATTGCTTGACTAGTTTTGCAGTATGTTTGTTCAAGGAATACTTGGTTACTTTACTCATGAATGTGTTTAATGATAGTTCCCATGCATCCAAAGATTCATCGAATTCTCTATTAACTTCAATATTCATCCTTGCTTCCCCTTAACCTCCAATGGATGGTAGATTGTTCATTTTAATCAACCATTTTTTTAAATAGTGGTCCCTATGGTAGAGAGCCATAGACTAGGCTACATCATTTCCTATATTTTCTAAAGCTTTGAGGGCTTGTTTAACTTCTACATAAACATAGTTAATTTCCTCCTCACTAATATTATGCTCTTTGGAAGCAGCATCATGATACCCTTTTTGGGAATTTTATGAGTTGATCAATCATGCTTGATACCCCTTTTAGTTGTATCTATTTTTCCTCCACCTTCTCCCTTAATGGGAGCGACTTGGTAGAGATTTTATGCATTTGTGGAAGGAAAGGGAAGACTTTCCTCACCATTTCTTTATATGATCAATGCACTTCAACAATATAGGATTGGTAAGCTTCCAGGTTGGTCTTTTCAAGTTTTAATGCATCATTCCCATATATGAGAATCCAATTTTGTTTCCCTAAATTTGCTCTTTGGTATTTCTATTTCCGGAATCACTTTACCATATCTTTGATATTTTTTTCATTTTCCTGTCACAACTCTATGCTAGAAGAATCCATAGCTACTAGATCTTTATAGGTATTTGAGATGGCAATTTGTTTTATTGTGATAGAGGGAAGGTCCAAGTTAGGTATGGGCATTGTTCTCACTACTTATTAAATGATCATACTTAAGTTTTGGTCATATTTGAATTGGCTAATGTTAACAACCTTTCATGCCTTGGCTAGATTTGATCCCAACTCTTGAACATGGATCTAGCCTCTACTGATGGTTGATATAGATGATTGTGAGGGGTTAATGTCCATAAGAAATATACCTTCATCATCTTGTTGAGTTTTTACCTATGCATCATCGACTTCCTGTTGTTCTTTGAGGTCCCCAACAAAGATAAATGCATGTCCCACCTAATTAGGAAGCCTTTCTCAAGTTTTTACCTACTTTTTGTAGTTATAAACTATTTCTTGCATGGCCTACTTATAGGCTAGAAGGTGGATGAGGGATCTCAATATTTCTCTTACAAGGAAAGTGGGATGATTCTTATACTAAGACATTATTGGTTACTTCTATATTTATAATCCTAAAGATCAACATACCAATGAATATAGATTACATCAATGTTCCCTCATCATATCATACTTTCTTTGTAGAGTTCCCCATGGGGTGTTGGTCACAATTTTCTCAGTGGGTACCATCAAGACTTGGAGAGAGTGTGAGTATATGAATGTAGCTGTTAAGTAGGAATAATTTTCATTTTGTTGTTGTTTGTATATGTTATTGTTTATGCTCAAAATTTCTATTGTTAGTGGTGTTATTAACCACCTCTTCAAAATATTCAACAGGCTTCCAACCAAGTCATAGCACTAGGTTACATCATTTCCTACATTTTCTAAAGCTTCGAGGGCTTGTTTAACTTCTACATAATCATAGTTAATTTCCTCCTCACTAATCTTAGGTTCTCTAGAAGTAGCATCTTGATACTCCTTTTGGGAACTTTATGAGTTGATCAATCATGATTGATACTCCTTTTAGTTGTATCCCTTTTTCCTCCACCTTCTCCCTTAGTGGGAGCAACTTGGTAGAGTTTCTCTGCATTTGTTGAAGGAAAGGGAAGAATTTCCTCACCATTTGTTTATATGATCAATGCATTTCAACAATATAGGATTTGTAGCCTTCCATGTTGGTCTTTTCTAGTTTTAATGCCTCATTCGTAGCTCTGAGCATCCAATTTTTTTACCATAATTTTTCTATTTGGAATTTCTGTTATCTCTAAAAAAAAAATTCATTTTCCACTGACAACAATATGCTAGAAGAATCCATAGTACTAAATCTTTATAGGTATTTGAGATGGCAATTTTTTTATTGTGATAGAGGGAAGGGCCAAGTTAGGTATGGACATTGTTCTCCCTATTTATTGAATGATCATACTTAAGTTTTGGTCATATTTGAATTGGCTAATTTTAACAAATTTCATGCCCTCGCTAGATTTGTTCCCAACTCTTGAACAAAGATTTGGCCTTTACTGATGGTTGATATGATTGATTTTGAGGGGTTCATGTCTATAAGACATTTTCTTTCATCATCTTGTTTAGTTTTGACCTATGCATCATGGGATTCCCATTGTTCTTTGAGGTCCCCAATGAAGATACAGGCATGCCCCACCTAATTAGGAAGCCTTTCCCAAGTCTTTACCTACTTTTTGTAGTTATAAATTATTTCTTGCATGGCCTACTTATAGGATAGAAGGTGGATGAGGGATCTATGCCTTTCTCTTACAAATAAAGTGGTATGATTCTTATACTAAGACATTATTGGTTGCTTCTATATTGATAATCCTCGTTGATGGAAATTTCAACATTTGACTAGCTTCAGGTTAGAGGTGACACCTTGGTTCGATCTGGGATGGATGTGTTTCCTAAAGATTAACATACCAACAAAGATAGATGAGATCAAAGTCTCCTCATCACATTATACTTTCTTTGTAGAGTTCCCCATGTGGTGTTGGTCACAATTTTCTTAGTTGGTAACATAAAGACTTGGTGAGAGTGCGAGTATATGAATGCAGCTCTTAAGTAGGAATAATTTTCATTTTGTTGTTGTTTGTATATGTTATTTCTTATGCTCAAAATTTCTGCTATTAGTGGTTCTATTACCCATCTCTTCAAAAGATTCAACAGTCTTCCAACCAGGTCATAGCACTAGGCTTTATCATTTCCTACATTTTCTAAAGCTTTGAGGGCTTGTTTAACTTCTACATAATCATAGTTAATTTCGTCCTCCCTAATCTTAGGTTCTTTAGAAGCAGCATCATGATACACATTTTGGTAACTTTATGAGTTGATCAATCATTCTTGATACTCTTTTTTGTTGTATCCCTTTTTCCTCCACCTTCTCCCTTAGTGGGAGCAATTTGGTAGAGGTTTTCTGCATTTGTTGAATGAAAGGGAAGACTTTCCTCACCATTTCTTTATATGATCAATGCATTTCAATAATATAGGATTGGTAACCTTCCAGGTTGGTCTTTTCTAGTTTTAACACCTCATTCTCAGCTATGAGCATCCAATTTTGTTTCCCTAATTATGCTATTTGATATTTCTATTATCTCTGATATCTTTTTTCATTTTCCTGTGACAACACTATGCTAGAAGAATCCATAGCTACTAGATCTTTATAGGTATTTGAGATTGCAATTTTTTTTTTTATTGTGATAGAGCAAAGGGCCAAGTTAGGTATGGACATTGTTCTCCCTATTTACTGAATTATCATACTTAAGTTTTGGTCATATTTGAATTGGCTAATGTTAACAACCTATCATGCCCTGGCTAGATTTGTTGCGAACTCTTGAACAGAGATCTGGCCTCTACTGATGGCTAATATGGATGATTGTGAGGGGTTCATGTCCATAAGACATGTGCCTTCATCATCTTGTTGAGTTTGACCTATGCATCACAGACTTCCTGTTGTTCTTTGAGGTCCCCAATGAAGATACATGCATGTCCCACCTAATTAGGAAGCCTTTCTCAAGTCTTTACCTACTTTTTGTAGTTATAAACTATTTCTTCAATGGTCTGCTTGTAGGCTAGAAGGTGGATGAGGGATCTCAGTCTTTCTTTTACAAGGAAAGTAGGATGATCCTTATACTAATACATTATTGGTTGCTTCTATATTGATAATCCTCCTTGATGGAAATTTCAACATTTGACTAACTTCAGGTTAGAGGTGAGACCTTGGTTCAATCTAAGAGGGATGTGTTTCCTAAAGATCAACATACCAACGTAGATAGCTGAGATCAAAGTCCCCTCATCACATTGTACTTTCTTTGTAGAGTTCCCCATGTGGTTTTGGTCACAATTTTCTTGGTGGGTACCATCAAGACTTGGAGAGAGTGCGAGTATTTGAATGCAGTTGTTAAGTAGGAATAATTTTCATTTTGTTGTTGTTTGTATATGTTTTTTTTTGTAAAGTAGTCTAATTTCTATTATAGTACAAAAAACAAAATTACAGAGAGGCAAACCTCGGACTGCATCCTTTTGCAGTGATGGGATTTACATCAGTATGTGCCATGACTTGCTTGCCTATAACAAAACCTAACAGAGAAGAACATAGAGCAGAAATCCATCTATAATCCGGAGTACAGAGATATAGTTTAGCTGCGAAGGCATTGACCGACACTATATAATAAACCCGAGACTTAGAAACCACCATTGACATAGTAGGTAGAAGCATAGAAAGAAACCAGAGGCTGTGCATCCATTTCTGGTGCATCAGCTTTACATATCAGAAGAGAGAGGAAAAAGCCATTGAACCCCAAAAGACAGAGCCAACCTTGAAGACTAGAAACCCAGTGATGATGATCAGTCGTCCACAGAGGTTGAAGGAATTTCTTCCACCACCCGACAGGAGTATGGGTCTGGCTCGCTTGAGTCGGTGTGGGGCGCATCATCCTCCGCTGGTGCACTTGGGCCTGCCCCTGCATCCACTGAAGATTTTGCTGCTTTGTGCGTCTCTGGTTCAGGAGCGGGAGGTTGAAGTGCTGGCAGCAGGGGAGGCTGGTCCGGAGGCGGAGCTGGCGGAGAGGGAGGCTGGTTTTCTGCAGAAGGACCATGAGCTTCATGTTCACACTTCTCAATCTTGAAGGATACATAAAAAGTATCTGAGTCCAGGAGAATAGGGAAGCTAAAGCGGGAAGAGGGGTGAAAACTGTGCTGACAGGGCCTGGACTGGGCAGACCCAGGGCCTCTTCCTCTGCGAAGACGGGCGCTGTTGGCGTCATCGGATAGGGAGTCTGTGGAGCGAGGGACAGAGGTTCGGCTTCTCCCACCTCTTGACCCAGCGCGTCTGCAACTGGCGCGTAAACGTTCCGGCGACATCGCAATGAGGGGAGGGAGGGGAGATGAACGGACGGAGGCCCAAAAGAACAGGAGTGCCCGGGAGCTGAGGAGGACCACTTAACACGGAGAATGTCAAACGGGGGCTCGAGAAGCAGTTGGAAGGGGATGAGAAACAGAAGAGGCAGCACCCAGCACGCAGGCCAAGATTTGCTTGGGGAGCTAGCAGAGTCGACGAGCTCCGGCAATGTTGCAGCCTCTCGGCTCAGGTAATGAAGCACGGAGAGCGGAGAGGGATTAACAGTGGACAAGGGGTTAACCTCTGAGCTGCCGACAATGGAGACCTGCCACATTACAGGCACACAGTAAAACCAGAAAAACCAAATGCAGATCAATACCTTGCCTCAAAGACCAGGTTTATAATGACGATGCTAGCGGCGAGCCATGTGCGAGCCAACTTCCGCAATGAATACCCAAGGTTGCAGAGGATTTGGTCTGATGCGAGGAGGAGATGCCTTAAACACCTTCGCGCGATGGTGGAATGATCCCGAAGCTCTCACCTGCCGGCATCTTAAATGCATGGTACTCGTGGCCGGTTTGGGCTGCCACTTGCCCAGTGGACAGCCCACTGCCACCCTTTTAACGCCGTCTAACACCCGCATCCGGGGTGTTGTTTGTATATGTTATTTCTTATGCTCAAAATTTTTGCTGTTAGTGGTGCTATTACCCACCTCTTCAAAAGATTCAACACGCTTCCAATAAGGTTGTATCACCAGGCTACATCATTTCCTACATTTTCTGAAGCTTCGAGGGCTTGTTTAACTTCTACATAATCATAGTTAATTTCCTCCTAACTAATCTTAGGTTCTTTAGAAGCAACATCATGATACTCTTTTTGGGAACTTTATGAGTTGATCAATAATGCTTGATGCTCCTTTTAGTTGTATCCCTTTTTCCTCCACCTTATCCTTTAGTTGGAGCAACTTGGCAGAGGTTCTCTACATTTGTTGAAGGAAAGGGAAGACTTTCCTCACCATTTCTTCATATGATCAATGCATTTAAACAATATAGGATTGGTAACATTCCAAGTTGGTATTTTCTAGTTTTAATGCCTCATTCTCAGCTATGAGCATCCAATTTTGTTTCCCTAATTTTTCTATTTGGTATTTCTATTATCTCTGATATTTTTTTTCATTTTCCTGTGACAGCACTATGCTAAAAGAATCCATAGTTACTAGATATTTACAGGTATTTGAGATGGCAATTTTTTTTTTTGTTGTGATAGAGCAAAGGGCCAAGTTAGGTATGGGCATTGTTCTCCATATTTATTGAATGCTCATACTAAAGTTTTTGTCATACTTGAATTGGCTAATGTTAACAACCTTTCATGCCCTGGCTAGATTTGTTCCTAAGTCTTGAACAAAGATCTGGTCTCTATTGATGGTTGATATGGATGATTGTGAGGGGTTCATGTCCATAAGACACATGCCTTTGTTATCTTGTTGATTTTTGACCTGTGCATCATGGGCTTCCTATTCTTTGAGGTCCCCAATGAAGATAAATGCATATCCCACCTAATTAGGAAGCCTTTCTCAAGCCTTTACCTACTTTTTGTAGTTATAAACTATTTCTTGCATGGCCTACTTATAAGCTAGAAGGTGGATTAGGGATCTCAATCTTTCTCTTGCAAGGAAAGTGGGGTGATTCTTATATTAATACATTATTGGTTGCTTCTATCTTGATAATCCTCGTTGATGGAAATTTCAGCATTTGACTAGCTTCAGGTTAGAGGTGAGACCTTTGTTCAATTTGAGAGGGGATGTGTTTCCAAAATATCAACTTATCAATGAAGATAGGTGAGATCAAATTCCCCTCATCACATCATACTTTCTTTGTAGAGTTCCCCAAGTGGTGTTCATCACAATTTTCTCCATGGGTAGCATCAAGACTTGGAGAGAGTGCGAGTATATGAATGCAGCTGTTAAGTAGGAATAATTTTCATTTTGTTGTTGTTTGTATATGTTATTACTTATGCTCAAAATTTCTAATGTTAGTGGTGCTATTACCCACCTCTTCAAAAGATTCAACACGCTTCCAACTAGGTCGTAGCACTAGGATACATCATTTCCTACATTTTCTAAAGCTTCAAGGGCTTGTTTAAATTCTACATAATCATAGTTAATTTCCTCCTCACCAATCTTAGGTTCTTTAGAAGCAGCATCCTGATACTCCTTTTGGGAACTTTATGAGTTGATCAAACATGCTTGATTCTCCTTTTAGTTGTATCCCTTTTTTCTCCACCTTCTCCCTTAGTGGGATAAACTTGGTAGAGGTTCTCTTCATTTGTTAAAGTAAAGGGAAGACTTTCCTCACCATTTCTTTATATGATTGATGCATTTAAACAATATAGGATTGGTAACCTTACAAGTTGGTATTTTCTAGTTTTAATGCCTTATTTTCAGCTATGAGCATCCAATTTTGTTTCCCTAATTCTTTTATTTGGATTTCTATATCAGATATTTTTTTTTTTTTCATTTTCTGTGACAAACTATCTAAGAAGAATCCATAGCTACTAGTCTTTATAGGTATTTTGAGATGGGATTTTTTGGATTTTTTTTTTTTTTTTTTTTTTTTTTTTTTTATATTGTGATAGAGAGAAGGGCCAAGTTAGGTATGGAAATTGTTCTCCCTATTTATTGAATGATCATACTTAAGTTTTGGTCATATTTGAATTGGCTAATGTTAACAACCTTTCATGCCCTAGCTAGATTTGTTCCCAACTCTTGAACAAGGATTTGGTCTCTACTGATGGTTGATATGGATGTTTGTGAGGGGTTCATGTCCGTAAGACATGTACCTTCATCTTCTTGTTGAGTTTTTACCTATGCATCACGGGCTTCCTGTTGTTCTCTGAGGTCCCCAATGAAGATCCATGCATGCCCCACCTAATTAGGAAGCCTTTCTCAGGTCTTTACTTTTTGTAGTTATAAACTATTTCTTGCATGACCTACTTATAGGCTAGAAGGTGGATGAGGGATCTCAGTATTTCTCTTACAAGGAAAGTGGGATGACTCTTATACTAAGAGATTAGTGGTTGATTCTATATTGATAATCCTCCTTGATGTAAACTTCAACATTCAACTAGCTTCATGTTAGAGGTGAGACTTTGGTTAAATCTGAGAGGGAAGTGTTTCCTAAAGATCAGCATACCAACAAAGATATATAAGATCAATGTCCCCTCATCACATCGTACTTTATTTATAGAGTTCCCCATGTGGTGTTGGTCACAATTTTCTTGGTGGGTACCATCAAGACGTGGAGAAAGTGCAAGCATATGAATGCAACTGTTAAGTAGGAATAATTTTCATTCTGTTGTTGTTTTTATATGTTATTGCTTATGCTCAAAATTTCTGTTGTTAGTGGTGCTATTACCCACCTCTTCAAAAGATTCAACATGCTTCCAACTAGGTTGTAGCACCTTCCATGAACGGGCCTTGTGTGCAACCTATAGATTGATGAATCACTATCCATGGTAGATGTTTATGTGGGTGGTTGATCCTTTCAACAAACTGTAAGATGTAATAGCACTTGGCATCTTAGGTAGATGAAACAAGTTAGGAAGTTCTGTATGGAGTTGTGGCCACCATTTAGGTAGACTGGTAAAAATAATTGCTGACCATGATGGTTGCACATTGAGAGATTGATGTGCATCCAGAATTTTAAAACTAACAAGCCCTAAACAACACTCAAGCTAGAACACCCTCATTGGCATTCTTGTCTTTCAAACGCAGAAGTCTGTCCATCAATGTCAAGATTGCATTTAACCACAACTATTTGATTGATATTGAGCATATTCATATGCATTCGACCAGATCAAATTAATATGCAGCCTCTTCAAAATCATTGCTACCTTGATCCTACCTTTTGGAAACACTGGTGGCTAGGTACAGATTTTATTGAGTAGCAATAGAATGCTATGAGACTATAGTTGCCATACACCATATGTATCCATATGAAACTTATTGAGCACCATCGATAGACATCTTTAATGACACTCACGTGTACATTCAGATAATGTTAGTTCAATTCCATTATTATTCATTTATGGCTAGATGAACAAAATCTATATTAGGAAAACTAGAATTTTGCTCCTGTACATGTGCATCCAAGAAAACTGTCAGTAGAGCCAATAACATATTTTATTTGAATGGTTATCCAACTAGGACAATTCATTGAGCTAAATTTATTGGTGTCCACAATTTTGGCACCTCTACAATTACCAAGTTTAGGCATTGTAACATTTTTTATAGTTTCCAATAGGCCAACCTCTCAACAATCTACTTCTAGAAAATTTGATACATGTGCCAACTCTTGCCCAGTTGATCATGTGATGGAAGTCTTCATCTAACACGACATGAAGATATTGATTTCAAGTAGCTAAAATCATTCCTTCCTATTATGTTGCTTACCACTTAACAATTTCTAGAACTTGGCATTGAATTTTATTCACTTCTGGTCCAGTTTATTCTAGTCCTCACATTACTTTCTTGCTGTTGGATATCTATCTCTGGAAATGGAAACTCTAGTTCCAATAGACTTACAAATTGTTGTAATATTGTAAACCATTTTTTAGTTTTTGTTTAACACACTGAGTAGGAGTATAAATAAATGATGTAGCAATGCTTACAAACATTCTAGCCAATGCACCTGCCAGAGAACTATTTCCCATTTTTGGAAATGGACTCCTTGAGCTTGTTTATTGTAAATGAGTGTCTATTCCCAAAGACTCCTCACTTATTAGAGGGCCTATCACCTACTTCGTTGAACTATTATCAAATTTATATTTGCTAGACCTTTTTCCTTGAGTAGAAAAAATAGGCAGTACAAACACCCTTAATGAGCTATTAGAGTGTCGTATGTACTTCATAGACTGATGAAACCTGTTTTGATTAACAGAGTAAACTAATGAAACCTGGTTGGGGTCTTGTATTACCAAAAACCTTGTACCATTGATCTTTATACAATGAACTCTGCTCACATCATAAATAACATTTCTACATGGTCTGCCATTATTAGTAATTGCAAAAGAACATAATACCTCACAATAATTTTTCACTTCACAATTTTGGAGATGAAATTGGTGGTATTGTGGCAGTATCCATAAACACAAATGTTCTTTGTGATCTAAATAATTTTTTAAAATTTCATTTTAACAAAGATTCATTACCAGATTCTCCATATCCATTTTTGTTCCTCACTGCTGCAATATTCTCTTCTCAACAGAACACTTTCTTATCAACTAATATACAATCAACGTTTTTTCTTGGCCTATATTGTGAGATAGTGATTGAGCTCATAAATAACTAAAATGTAGATAATCTATAATAATTGTATTTGCACTTGGAAAATTGATTCCAACCCCCCAGTCTGAGTTGAAATAAGAAAAATAAAAATTTCATTATCTAGGCCACTGAATTTCTTTATTCAGTGCTTCTTTTCTAATGTCAAAGTGCTCACATCCATTTGAAAATTTACAAATTCTAAGAAGTTCAAGAAGTCTTCAAGTATATCAAGCATCCCTTTCGACCTTGTTTCAATTGTGGAAGTACCTTTCCAATACGTGAAGCTTTCCAGACGCTCTACCTAGCTTCTCAAATATCTTTCTTACAGAATCATACACCGGTTAAACCAAGAGATAGAGATAAGGAACCCCCAGGGAAGGAACTATGTACTGATAACCATTGTAGCTATGTAATGCAGTGAATGTCTTCATGCAGGCAATGACATGGCTTCTGTGACGACATTAACTTCTGTGACATCGCTTCTATGTTTGTTGTAATAGCATGTGAGTTTCCAATGTTACCACTGGAAGAGATAGAAATCCACCAAGAAGGCCCCTATCAATTCATACACAATAGGTGAGAAGGCCCCATCAATCCAATGAATGAGATTTATTATGTTCCATGTTTCCACTAGAAAACATTGAGCATGTCGTTTACATATGAGTATATCGATTGATCCATGCCCAATTGCTTTGATCGATCTATACCTCCAAGAACTTTACACTAAACACTTAGACCCTAGATTTACACATTGACAAGAGCACCAAGGGGCAGGCATAAACTTTGGTTGGAAATAAAATATAGAAATCCCACTTACTCAATTTCCAATTTGGAAGGAGGAGAATTTCTGGAATGATATATTTAAGTATTAGTTGTAATAGGATCCGTTAGGACCTATTAATCAGGGCGTGTTGAATAATTTTCTCTTGAAAATAAATTCTAGCACCTTGTGAAACAGTTAATTTCAGCCTTCCATATAATGCTCAAATAAAAGAAGAAAATGATGATTTTACTTGCCATGAAATTCATAAATGAAGAGAATAAAGGAAATAAAATAACGTTGTGATCATGTTCCTCCCATGTTCAGGCATATATGACAGTTTTTCAATAGCTACAATAGATGTGAGGTAGTGTAGAACTACTTTCTAGAGGTGCACAAGGTGTCCATTTTTTCTTCTATTGTTGGTTTTCTAACCTTCTGCACTAGAACCATCTTGATTTTTAAGCTTGATCACATTTGAAGTATGAATTAAAAGCATATTTTCACTTCCATAGTCTCCCAGACCTTGCAACCTCTTGTAAAATCCCTATAACATCCATGGAATTCATCGCCTTCTTAGTTGAGTCTTGTCATGACATAGTCCTCAATTGAATAAGAAAGAATCCAACCAAAAAAAATTATAATGCCTCCCAAAATGTGTTGTAGGACCAAATCATGCACTCCTCTAGCATTCTTTGACCACAAAACCACCTTGAATAGTGACAAACAAGCACACAAAAATATGCAAGCCTGAGGCAACAACTTGTCATGTTCCCTTGCTTGCCCCTCCATCCAATTTGTTTGACAATGAAATTCTTGTTTTCAAACCAGTAACACAAATTTTGGCCTCCGTTAGGATGGCTTGTTTCCCTAAAAATGCCTTTTTTTTCGCCCCACTAATTTTCTATAAGCAAACACTGTAGAAAAGATTGAGCTAGTTTCAAAATTCGACAAAACTCCTCAACGAAGTCCCAAACTTGGCCCAGGACTTGCCTGAATTCGTCTTTTACAACATAAGTCTTCAACCAAGAATTGTCCAATGCTTGGAGCTTATCATGATTATCTATTTCCAGCCACCTTGAAGGTTGTTCAGGAAGTATGCAAAGTTGTAACTCCTCCATGTCTCTCCTCTCCATCGTTTTGGAGAGGCAACATTCAAATGAAGAGGGTGTATTATCATAGAAACTCGAGAACAACATTAAAGAGTTTCCATGATATATTTCAATACAACTTGGTTCCTTTTTTATAATTCCCTTATCTAACATTAGCTTTCTCACGTTGACTACATCATCCCATAGAAGTAGCATAGATGTTTGACAATATCACATATTATCCATTCAAGTTTCTCGAGTGGCTGAGGAGGTCAACCATGCACACATGATTCTCCACTCTAGGCTTCACCTCAAAATTTCTGCTAATTCAATCGAAATGATGCTAGCCTTCATCTACTAGTCCTTCATAGCCACAGCCAGATAAAATAGCAATGAAGCTGATATGGCCTACCTTAATGTCTACTTCTTTTATTTCATAGAAGTGTCATGGCACCTTCATCATGCCCATGCATACAATACCCACACTACAAAGCCACTAAGTTAGCACATGAAGGAAAAATAATTGCTATGGTAATAGAGTTAGGCTTCACCTCTACAACTTGCTCAACTAAAGAATTTCAAGGATTCAACACTATGACCAAATTGAGTATATTTCACAATGACCACACTAATTACATCTATTGATACCTGTCATTTTGAAGTTCATAAAAGAGTCCCAACACCTCATCACAATATCCATTCAATGAACATAACAAGAAATTATTTCATTCCATGAGATTAGATCCCTCTTTGGCATGGCATCTCAGACAAGGGTCTATATAGATTTGTGCTCGATGCAGGGGCAATAGAGCATGACACACCTCCAACTTATTGACCCATTGATGGGAGTTGCTTGGATTGTTAATCATGAGGAGCTAAGGATGGATTTTGGAGCCAAATCACAAGAAGAGAAATTACAGTAAGACCATGAAGCAAGATTCCTATGCACTTTGTAGTGGGTATATAACACCCAAAAAATGTGGCAGCATTGGTATTTTGGGGTTTAGATGTATTTCTTTCAAGAAATTTAGGATATAGTGATTGTAATCTCTGTGTATAAGGGGACAAGCCTACCTCTATGTAACAGAGACAAAGAGATAATGTGCTCATAGGAGCCTTAGTATGCATGTGGTATTAATAATTTGTTGGAAATCATGGTTTGGACCTGTGTGTTGTATTAAAGTTTAGAGGAGGAGCTAATAAATAAAGAGATTGTGTTTATGATGCCATAGGTTGTGTATTCATGTTCATTTATCTGGTAGAATTAGGTGTTAAATCTCTCTTGGTTCCTCCAATTATAATGTTGTGTGGTAGAATGTATTTCTTAGTTTTATTGATACATAGGGTGAAAATTGACATGGTGCTAGCTCAAACATTTCTTCAAGAAATTGGTTGGTCTCTAGATCTCCTAGGAAGATCACAACATGCAAATCCATAATTATATTAAATTTGCAAGGAAATATTGGAAATGGATTCAAATATTCTAGACTCAGATCTACTAGGACTCATGTTTGTGACAAAAGTTGAAGAATTGTGTTCCCAAAAGGTTATGAAACTTTATCAAGCAGATAAAGACTAACTAAATAACAAAATTTGATCCACATTCTAAACAAGATTCCTTTCTTTCATGCATAGACATTGGGAAATGAAAATATCAATTAGCTTAAAACCCTGAAATAATAAATATTTTACTTAAAAGCCTTAAAAATAAGATCATTCAAAAAAAAATCTCATCATTATCACTTACCTCACTTAAATTTTGTTGAAAAAACATAATCTCATAATTATCCTTATGACTAGCTAGAAAATTTTCAAATAATCAAATAAAAACATCAATGTGTCTGCCTACCCAATAAAAACTCCCACCCTTATCTGCACCAGCATTATCATTTAGATTTATTTATTTTTTATTTTTTCTTTCCCAGTTCTGTGGTTCAATATATCTTAAAAGTTATAAATATCTAGTAACGTTTATAGGCCATTGAGTTGGGATGACTAAAATTAGTAGATACCACCCTCAAAACATTCAAAAGCCTCAACAGGTCAACAATGGTTCCACTAAAGCTTCCCTAAATTTAGTATGATATAATTCTTAGGTAACCAACCTCAAACATATTGTTGGTTAATTTATGTTGTTTGAAGTTTATTGTGTTTGAGTTTTATCATGAAATTACTAGAAGCGTACTAGCATGGGTGAGTTGATTATCTTGATAACAATGTTATGGTTTGATCTAGTCATTGAAAGGAACTTATAGTTGATGATAAAACATTTCACATTCCTTTCATTTTTTATCTTCACATATAACAAATATCTTTATGTTATAGCCTCTAGCTAGATATATACAGTAACTACCACTAAGAAGTTGGATGCCATCATTTTGGAGCTTGAGCTTACTCAACTTACCTTTGTTTAAGTTGAAAGTGTCATTAGATGTCATTGTATTGTCTATTGCAGAGCATGAATCCAATTTACCTTTGTTTCAGTTAAAAATGTGATTATATCTTTAAGAGATTTTTTTCGACATAAATCACAAGATATATCATTTGTCAATGTGTTTCGAACCAATAAGTGTGGTTCATTGTCAGGACAAGTTGAAAAATCATATCCATATTTACCTGTTAAATAGCATGAGCAGAGCCTCCAACGGCTAACAAGGGTAACGATTAAATTTGATTAGGGATCCAAGTCAAACAAACCAGTAAAAATAAGGGACCTTACCTTTACCTATAATTTATATGATTAGATCTTGATATATCATCTTTTGTAGAGAATGAATCCAATTTCTTAGAGTCCATTTTCTTGAGGTATAAAAAAGCTACTTTAATTCATTAAACTTACTTTTCATATTCTCTTTGCTGATTGTTAGGTAAACTTGAATTGGGATAGAGTCAAAGTTGACCAGGTTCAACAGTGATGGTTTTAGACCTAGGTGATAGGGGGGATGTCGGGTTAACAATACCCCGGATAAAAAAAAAAAAAAACTCTGAAGGGGATAAGGGCTAGAGTGAGCGGGATTGTCTCACTTAGCAAGTTTTCCTAGAGTTAGTCGAGGAACCCAAAGTCAACTTTAAGGGGGGAATTGTTAGGTAAACTTGACTCGAGATAGATTCGAAGTTGACCAAGTTAACTAGTGATGCTTTTGGGGCACATGGTATTGTGTACACATAGTATTCTGCCCGTGGTATTATATGTAATGGAGCTTATAAAAGGATGGAAGGACTTCAATGTAATGTAGGCCTGGAGGTGAGCGGTGTAGGCTCACTTGGTCGGATTGGCCAGGATTTTGGCCAATGCTAATGAGATATCATTAGGTTGGGTTTTTCCCCAGATTTGGGGTTTTCCCAGATAAACATGTGTGTTTATGTGTATATGGTTGTTGCTGGTTATTTTTATATTTTCATCTCGGTAAATCTCAATATTAATTTATGTTCTGTAAATAATTTCTTAACATTGATTGTGATTTCGCAGGCCACATTTGCATTGGAAAAGGGGCATATTTAATGAAGTGTGGAAGGAGAGGGAAGCTTCATTTTTGTCCTTTCAAACTTTCCAAGGTATCTAACAAAATTAAAAAAAAAAAAAAAAAAAATCTCCATAGAATGTTTTGCTTTAATTTTTTTCTTTTGACAATGGATTATTTGTGTGATCTCCCCTCACACACAACTAGAGTCCAAATATACATGATTTTTTGGGATATGTGGACAAGGGACAGATTTAGGCTAGCCATTTATCTAGAAATTTACACTATAGGAGATCAGGCATTTACAGGTGAATATTTCATTACCACTAAATTAGAGTTGCAGAGTTAGACTCCTATTTTTCAGGCATATACCTCACTTTTAAATCAATTTATTATTGACTTTATTACAAGGGAATTACATTAAGTCATCTCAATTGTTGAAATAACAACAAACACATACCCTCACTTGTATATATGATTTGCAAATTTTGACCCATGCTCTGTATTTTCCAAGACAAGCATTTCTTTGTATGAAGAAGTTGTAGGGATGCTTCAGTTAGTGGACGGTTGATTGAATGTGAGAGAAAACTAGCTGACAAAGAAAGCTTTTGAGAAAAGAAAGAGGTTGTAGTAGAGGTTGAGGAAGAAGAGGTGGGAACAATGAATAGAGGAGTAATAATATCCCCATACAAGGTACGTCTTATGACAATTCCAGCTAACATAACAATACATGGAAACATTGCAATTATTGCAGAAAACGTGGTCACATTGAAATACCTTGACATTAGAAACAAAGAGAATTGCAAAAGAATAAAATTGAATGCAAACAAAATAAGAGGTAGAGGAAATAACAAGAATAAGTTCAATGAAGAAAAGGAGAATGATTTTCTGTTTTGGAGTTCTCACTTAGATGCATCGCAAAGTGTTTGATATCTAAATTTAGGCACCACCAAACATATGGTAGACAAAAACAAGTGGTTATGCAAAATTCAAATTTGTAACATTGGTAATATTATACTTGGAGATGATATCTACAAAAAGCTAAGAATGTTCCTTATGTACTTGGCATAACATAGTTTACTTCCAAAATTACATAATTGATTTTGATCAAAAATCAATGTCTAATTAAAGAAGGTAGTAACAGAATTATAGCTAGATATACTAGCATAAATAATTTACACAAATTTAAAAGTATATCAGATAAAAAAAGAGGCTTTCTTTCAAGCAAAAATCCTGAATAACATTTACATCTCTAGCACCTCAACATTGTCAATGCGTTGAAGAAGAACACTACTATTTAATGTCTTACAAAAATTCAATAAAAACAAGGTGTCTGTGAATCCATGTTGCATAGTTAAATAAATAAAATACTAACAACCAACTCTAATTTAATGTTTGGATATAGATGCAAAACAATCTTGAATAATGGAGCTACAAAAATAAAATTACATGCAAATCAAGAGTAGGAGCTAGTATATCACTCGTTAAACTGAAATAACAAAATGTATACTATTAAATATAAGGATATGACTATTACTCATGAGTTGTAGCCAATCCTACTATATTATGTTTAGAGCAGTTTCTCCTCACGATAGCATAGCTCTGTGTTTTTTTCTTGACAATCCCTTTATACCATACAAGGAAAGAGAAAGTTGACTATTGTACACATATCTGGGAGTAATAATGAACGGATATGAGGATTGTGAGGATTTTAAACAGGTGGACAAAAAGTGAACACAGGGAAATTATATCCACTGTTTATTTCTTTATTTACTTCTATTAATTTTAGTTACAATGTTGAAAGCAAAAAGAGGTTGCAAGAATCAGAGATAGCAACAACAATTAATACGACAAACAGAGTATAATGAAGATGCAGGCATACAAAAATCAACTTTTCTACAAGAATGAACAGAAGAACAAATTATTAACCTTTTCATGTTATTATAACACTTATCCGTGACAGATGTAAAGAACAGTATGATATCTAGGATGAAGAAAAATAGGAAAAATAGTAGAGCATGATAGAAATAGGTCCCAAAGTAGTTTTGATTAGAACATGAGCTCTAATATAACTTGGAAAAAGCCTTTGGATTGTATCCCTAAATGATACCATGTTTGCATCATGATATATTGAACAACGATAATAAAGAGATTAAAATATATAAAAGATAAGTTAGGAGCGATAATTGTTACACAGTCACAAAACAACAGATATTGACATAGAGTAAAGATACCAAAAATATGTAAAAAAAAATTCTTCAGAATGAAACCAACCTAGAGAAAGAAATGGGGAAATGAAAACAACCTCTTAACTAATTGAAATTCTTCATATTGAATTGGGAACAAGCTTCAAAATATGAAAATGAGATGTAGATTGTTTTCAACCCTCAAAAGAATTTGTTAGCCAAAAGCTAAGACTCAGCTAAATCTACTTTGCCAAATATATCGTAGGCTTGAACCTGTAAAACTCCCATGGAGGCCTTCTTATGCAGGCAAGATGGCCCATGACAGCCAAAACATGTATATGGGAGATTTGAGCCTTAGTAGGGGTTATAGGACACCCCACTTTTCATTGTACAAAGAACCATAGAAGGAAAACAACTTTTACGCAACTTTTCTCCAATAGAAGAACAACAGGGCATAAATCATACTTTATTTTTGTAGATACTTCATTTCATCAAATAACCATCTAATTTCATAAACATTTTCAAAATCATTACAAAAGTCCACAAAGGTTTGGTTGGTTGATAAAACAATGGGAGTGATAATCTCCCCATTAAAGTTCAATTCCCATAGACCGTTTACCCCTCATGGAGAAGTGGGACTATGTACGTCATTCATTGCAATTGGGACCAAGTCCAAGTCTAGGGAAACTTTGGTAAAATAGATGCCCCCATCCATGGATTCTTAGATTAAGAAGCTTTGAGTAACTGAATGTTGTAAGCAAAATTAGCTTCCTTAAATTTACACCGAAATTATTGCCGCATTGTATGCAAGAAAAAACTATCAACAAAAGATACATGGGTACATACCATGGGCACTTATTGCAACCATTTTTGAATGACACAAAAGCATTAGATGTTCAACAATATATTAGTAATCTACAAAATATGGGTCCTTAGAGAATGACTTAACAATGATAGAAGTCACTACAAACATAGTATCACGAATCATCCAAGTTGACTCGGAATCACCGAGTCAACATGACCATACCCCTTAGCTGAGTCAGTTTCATTTGGAACCAACCAAAATGGGTCAACTTTGGTAAATTGATTTTTGAACCATCTAATGCTTGGAAAAATCAATCAAACCCACCCAAGCCTAATTGGTCAACTTGCATAAGAAGTTTATAAAAGACCAATATAGTCATTTCATTGTCTATTTCATATGTTTTCTCCCTTAGTTTTCAAAGCTCGGTTCTACACTATCCAACAAAAGTTTTCTATGCACAATGAGTGGGGGAATTAGGAGATTAGTACACACCGAAGAACAAGTAGGGCACAAAATTATCAGCACACCTCTGTCCTAGCAAGAGGTGTGGACAATTGATTGGAATGAATTTTCTTATAAAGTTAATCTTAAGTCATAGGGTTCGTTGATCTTGAACATGAGGTTCAAAGTTTGGCAAACTTCAAAACAAAGTTCAAAACTTATGGTTCAATTTTAGGCATCTTATGGTTTTTTAATGCAAGCATGCTTGTCTAGTGTTTCCCAAACTTATATAGAGCCATATTTAGTATACTTTTATAGTTTGACTTAGATGCTCACTTTTCTTAATTTAGGTGTTTTTCTAGTACTATTTTATGCACAGATTTATCTTTAAGAAAAGTGCACAGTAAAGAAGGCTTCTATATTTTGAGCAGGGGACACTCTTCTAGATAGGAGGTACTCTATTCTAGGGAGCTTCTGTCATGCATGTTAGGTGCTTTATCCTAGATAGAGTTCCAAGTCCTTGCCTCCTTGGCAAAGTCTCTGTTATAGCTCTGATACCACTTGTTATAGCTCTGATACCACTTGTTATAGATATAATCCAGAAATATATGATAATATAAATAAACCCAAGAATAAAAAGATTTGAATATAGAAATGCTTAACTTTATTGATCAAACCCTTAAGGTAGGGAAACACCATACATTCACTCCTTAAGGAAGGAGAACACTCCATAATCCATATGCATGTTCATACAATAATCCTTGACATCCCTCATTGTGGAGTCTCTAGCCTCTATATAGGCCTCATATATACAATACCATGGGTTATTAACATGGTTCCCTTAATACCATCTATCTAATACCATGGGCTTATTACATTATTGCTAACTACTTGTGGTACCTTACATGATACGGGTTAACCACATTATTTATTATTATGGCCCATTCCATTATTACATTATTCCCTTGGGTACAACCCTTTGTACCCCATATTATCCCCCCTAGGTATACTACATTCCACCCCCCTTAACATGTTTCGTCCCCGAAACATCGGAAGAACACAAATAATAAGATCTACTCAAAAGAGTAGTCCATTGGTACCATGCATGTGCATCTAGCCATCCAAGAGAAAGGTGAACTCTCGATCTAGTTGGTGCCTCACTCGCTTGGGATGGAAGTTGACCCTCGTGACTCTTTTGTTTTGATGTGTAGTAGGTGGATCATCGCTTCTCTCTATCTATCATGTGGGGGTTGTTGTCCTTGTGGCTAACTGGTTTCCATCTTGTTGGTTTTTTTCTTGCGGGGTGATGTGGGTGATGATATGTTGAATTTTTAACCCACAATGTCTTTTTCTTTAATTCACCCCTTACTGGAGCCTGACTGTTATTTGGTGCATGTTGTGATGCTTGTTATGATGTCTTATCTTCCAATATTACTTCAACCACTGAGCCCTCATCTAATGTATCAGCACCTGTAACCTCTTCTGCTTTAGCCTCTATTTGTGTTCGATTGTCGATCATCAAAGGCTCATCATTTGATGTGTAAGTTTCACTAGAGCTTTGTGCTACTTCCTTCTTAGTCTTTGTTTGTGGCTTAATGGAAATATATTGCAATGTAATTTTCTTCCTTTTATACCAAAGCTTCAGGAATTTCTTCTGCACATTAATATTGATAATACCCACAGATTCCATCCAGGGATATCCCAAAACAACATCCATGTTATCCATATCTAAAGTATAAAAATCACCATGCAACACATACTTATCCATAGAAAGCTTCAAATCCTTACAAACTTAAACATCCTCATCATCAACCTGTGTGTTTTCAATGCGTTTTGCTGGAACTTGTAATTTTTTTGCCAAATTAACATTGATAAAATTATGCTTGCAGCTAGGATTTATAGACACAATCATCTTCTCCTTTTGAATCAATCCATGAACCTGTAATAAGGAGACACCAGTAGAAAATAACCCCTTATGTGTCTCATTCTCCTTTTTTGTAGCACAAGACCATTTGTCTAAAAGGACTCTTTCAAATTTTGCATCTAAAAGTTTGGTCAACTGCTTGTTGTCAAGTGAGAACCATCATTTGGTAGCCTCATCTTTGAAACCAAGCCACACTGAAACCTTCCAAAGTGTCCCATATGTGAACTTTTGTCTCCGTATGAATTCTTCAATAGTAGGGCTATCATCTTTTCCTATAAAATTAAGAACCGCCATGAAGAGTGTTTTGAAAAAAATTCAGTTACTTGGCGAAAATTTGAAATGGCCACAATTCCATCAATATTGCTCAAAATCCCTATTATGACTTGTTTTCGGAAATGGAACAACCATTCTGCATCTGCTCATGTGTTAGAAATCTTGACCTAGGCAGTGGAATTACAGATCCGTGCTGCAATTGTCCCGCTGTCACAAACAATTGCTGAAAAATAGTTGATTTTAAATCAATGATATCTCCTTCATCTAGACTCTGATTCAATTGATTTCTTTTGAACTTGGGTACTTTTTCACAAACAATCCAGATCTGCAATTAGATTCTGTAGATTTCGCACTAGAATGCACAGATCTACCCTACAAACTCGCCGCCCTAAAAAAAATGTCTGCAACCCAACTGATTTTTTAAATCAGCAATATCTCCCTCATCCGGACTTTGAATCGACCTATTTTTTTTCTTCTGAAGTCGGGTATTTTTTTTACAAACAATCTAGATCTGAAATTGGAGTTTGCAGATTTTTCACCAAAACGTATAGATCTAATCTGCAAACTCGCCGACCAAAAAGAATTCCTGCAAAAATAAAAAATATTTTCTCCACTTTGCCCAAGAAACAACTTTGATACCATTGTTATAGCTCTAATACCACTTGTTATAGCTCTGATACCACTTGTTATAGATATAACCTAGAAATATATGATAATATAAATAAACCCAAGAATAACAAGATCTGAATATAGAAATGCTTCACTTTATTGATCAAACCCTTAAGGTACGGCAACACCATACATTCACTCCTTAAGGAAGGAGAACACTCCATAAGCTATATGCCTGTTCATACAATAATCCTTGACATCCCTCAATGTGGAGTCTCTAGCCTCTATATAGGCCTCATACATACAATACCATGGGTTATTACCATGGTTCCCTCAATACCATCTATCTATACCATGGGCTTATTACATTATTGCTAACTACTTGTGGTCCCTTACATGATACGGGTTAACCACCTTATTTATTACTATGGCCCATTCCATTATTACATTATTCCCTTGGGTACCTCCCTTTGTACCCCATATTATCCCCCCTAGGTATACTACAGTCTCTGCCAAACAAGATATCGGTGGACAAAGTTCCAAGTCCCTAAAGTTTCCAAAACCCCACCTGAGCCTAGATATCTAGCCTAAAATCCTTTACATTCCAATAATCTCTTGGTTGTGATTTCATAGAGAGACCCCTCATTGGTTTGGTAGGGCTAGATACCAAACTAAAAGCTTGGTCTATGGTTATCTCCGTCGATCTCCTCATCAGCCTGGAACATTGTGGAGGATAACAGAGGGCATGAAAACTAGCGAGTGCCAAGGTGTTCTAGTGAATGTAAGGTTCCCATGTCATGGAAAAATGTAATGCCATTTCTGAGGTCATGAATGCCAAGGTGTGTTAGGGAATGCTAGGGCATGCTAACATGTGCTAGATAATACGAAGACATTTCAAACAAGCTAAGATGTGCCAAGTGCTAAGGCATGCTAAGATGTACAAGGGTTCCAAGTCCTTGCCTCCTCTTCTTCCATATGCTATCCATTATGACATTTCCTTTGCAATATTTGGTGCATTTGCTAGTTATAAGTCATTTATAGGTTATAAATCTCTTTAGAGTTTCACTTCTAATTGAGTATTCAACTGAACATATTGATTCTCATACACATAACTATTTTTCCCTTCACCCACTTTTCCTAACTTCAATAACCATTAGGTAGGGACCTGCAACTTCGATGTTTCTTTGCTTGTTTAGTAAAATATTGCTAAGACTTTAATTTATTGAAAGTTGTAGAATTTACAATTTATGAAGTTTCAAGGTCTAATTTTAAAAGTATAATTCTTTAAAGGGTGTTAGTTCAATGGAAGAGCACCTACTTTACAAGCAGGAGGTTGGTGGTTCGATTCCATTGTACCCTGACATCCATATGGAATGATGATGATCAATTTTTGGTGACGAAGTCTCTTTGACCATCACCAATGAGCTTTGGAGACATTTTCTAACCCTCACCAAAATATGAAATGGTGGTGGTTAACGAATGCCACCATATATATGTATCAATAGTGATGACCCTCACAAATTTGTAACCATAAATCGTTGTTGTTGATATGAAATGGTGATGGTCGTTGTTCGTCATTATAATCATTATTCGTGACGGACCTTGAATGTCACCACAACACCTATACTTTTGGCAATCCGTCTTTTGGTGATGTCATCGAACATCACCATAAATATGCATCAATAGTGATAGTCATTAAAAATCCATCACAATAAATCTTTGTTGTTCATATGAAATGATGACGGTCGTTATCCGTCATTATAATCAATATTCATGATGGACCTTGAATGCTACCATAACACCTATACTTTTGGTGATGCTACCTTTGGTGATGTTCAATTTTTGGTGGCAGAGGCTATGGTCCATCACCATTTCTCATATGAAATGGTGACGGTCGCTATCCATCATTATAAATCATTATTGGTGAAGGAATTTGAATGTCACTACAACACCTACAATTTTCACAATGCCACCTTTGGTGACGTTTAGTTTTTGGTGATAAAGGCTATGGTCCATCACCATTGCTCATAAGAAATGGTGATGGTCGCTATCCATCATTATAAATCATTATTGGTGACGGACTTTGAATGTCACTACAACACCTATACTTTTGGCGACACCACCTTTGGTGACATTCAGTTTTTGGTGACGAAGGCTCTTTTGACCATCACCAATGAGCTTATGGTGACATTTTTTGCTCCTCACCAATGTCCTTTTTTCTTGTAGTGTAGGATAACACAAGGGAGCACTAGGTCAAATGCATGGAAGTGAATGAATATGAAGGTGTGTTAGGGAGTGTTAATGAGTGCTAGTTGTCATGCCAAGGAGGGAGTGACAAGGTATGCTAAGCATGGGTAAGGGATGCTAGAGAATATCAGGGAATGTCAAGAAGTGCTAGACTATGCTAGGTAGTTCTGGGGTGTGGTAACATGTCCCAAATAGTGCCAAGGCATGCTAGGTGCAAAGACATGCTAGGATGTGCAGGGTGCCAAAGTATGCCAATATGCGTCAAGGAGTTTCAAGGCAACAAAAGGAATAACCAAGCTAAAATGCAAGGAAATGAACACATAAGAGGGTTAATAAGTCGGGACTTTATCTTTTTCAAAATGGTCATGCTAGGCACACTAATAATATGTTCCAATATATGCCAAGTGCCAATGTGTTCCAAGTGCTAATGTTTGTCAATACAATATTATGCCAAGGTGTTCTAGGGCATGCCAGGGACTATAGGGCATGATAACACATGATACGAGAGTGCTATGCTATGCTAAGGCATGCTAGCATGTGCTTGGGTGTCCTATTCATGGCAAGATGTTCTAGGTACAAACATGTTCCAGGTACAAAGATGTTCCAAGACATGCGAGGTGCTAAGGAATGTTAGTGTACTGTTCCAAATCATGTTAAGGTGTGCGATGAGTGTTGAGGAGTGCTAGGTCTCTCCCATTAATAGAATTGAGAGGGCTTGATTATGTATTAAATAATATAGTTCCTACACACACTAGTGGAACTTTATTTAAAGGAAAGTTGCTAGATAATAAACCTAATAGAGATGAATCATGTGTTTACTCATAGGAAAACTATATTCTTATGACTTAAGGTAAATGATACACACTAATTACTTCTTAACAAATTGACTAACTATTATAACCACTATGACCTTGGACACATAATGAAAAATACTCCACAACAATGGTATTAAATCATTATATTTTGACAAAAAATATAGTAACAGGTACATAGTGTCATCAAAAACTCATTGGAATGATCAATGATGTCGAACTTTTTTTGACCGTCACCAAAAGTAACCAAAAGTAGCACTGGTGAGTGTCAATAAAATATCATCACTAGAAGTGTCACCAAAGAGACAATTAGTGATGGGCCTTTAACAACCCTCACCAAAAGTGTCACGAAAGAGAGAATTAGTGATGGGCATTTAACGACCCTCACCAAAAGTGTCATTCAAAATGGATTTGGTGACAAACCTTAAAGGACCATCATTATATACACTTACAACAACGATTTCTTAAAGACTATCATCATATGTGACATTGGTGATGGACCTTAAAGGTTTGTCAAAGGCATGAAGCATCATCAAAAACTCATTGGAATGATCAATGATGATGAACATTTATTGACTGTCACCAAAAGTAACCAAAAAGATCATTGGTGACGGTCAATAAAATATCGTCACTAGAAGTGTTACCCAAGAAAGAACTAGTGATGGGCCTTTAACGACCCTCACCAAAAGTGTCACCAAAGAGAGAATTAGTGACAGGCCTCTAACAACCCTCACCAAAAGTGTCATTGAAAAAGGCTTTGGTGACAAACCTTAAAGAACCATCACTATATACACTTACAACAATGTTTTTTTAAAGACTGTCACCATATGCGACATTGGTGATTGACCTTAAAGGTCTGTCATGGGCATGACCCTCACCAATGAGATTTTTTCTTGTAGTTCATTTATTGTTTCTGCTGATGACTAGAGTAGATTCAATTCAATTGTTTTATCATATTATAGTTTGTAGTTTGAATATACAAGGAATTTATACATTTACAACCATTACATACTGACCAGATGAAACCAATATAAATCCTTGTGAACCAGGTTGTGAAGATCCTAAGGAACTTGTCTGGAAGACACCACCAAAATTACTAGAAGTACTGGTTACATATGCACTGTGGACTTTCTAGAATTTTAAATTCTTAACTAGTTTTGAAACAAAACAAGCAAGATTATGATAAAGTACTAGGGGAAGGTTAGGGTAAAAACTACCTATGTTATTAATCGACATATTGTTACTCGCAGGAGATATATCATCTTCATAAAATAATCTTTGCATCACAAAGTGTAGTTCGTCATCAAGAGGATTACTTTGGTCTATGACTTCAACTGACTATCTAGACAATTCTAGTGTCTTAACTCCATTTAACTCATAGTGGGTTCATTACTTCCATTCATTTTTCTTACGAAATTGCTTCCAACACCTCCTATTTGGCTAGAATTTACTCCACTATTGAATTTTTCACTTCACAACTCCACGATACCTGGTGCTCCTATCAGCAACTTCATACTACTCACCACCTCCCCTATTTGGTGCAATTCTCTTTGTCATCTATGAATTTCTTGCAACTTATTTTCTTTCTACTCATTCACTGTCTCCACTCTTCTATTTTCTCTTATGTCTCGATCCCTCTACGACTCATCTGCATCCATCGTAATAGGCCTTCATCTTCCACATATTAGTAGCCTATCTCTCCTAAATCCTACCCCCAATACCTACAGTTTTAAGTTGCCATATTATTTCCTTGAAATGATAGTAAGTTTTCTTTTACCATCAGACTTTAAGCCACAAGGGTATTTCTTTAAACAATCTTCCTCACAACCCCTACTTAAAATTTTCTTTAGCTTTGGAGAAAGATTGATGATATTTTGTAGTGAATTCAATGATATAACTTTCTGGGGTTGCCTGCACCGAGAAGTTAACAGCTTTGGTTAGCTCAGTATCTAACCGATGCAACTAAGTTAAATCAATGGTAGGCCAGGTTCCATAGAGTCTCATATGGTTCAGAACTCCCACTTTAATTTGCAATCTATGAAACAATTTGCATAGTTATTTAGGAAACTTTAACCAGAAGATTTCGTATTGATCACATGTGAGTTTTGCATATAAATTTCATCCTTAACCCACTCTAAATTCTTCTATATTAACTGAGCTTGTTGTAAAATGAACAAGTCTATCTTCTCATACCACCATTGTTGAATATATCCTTTGAGAATCCTCAACACCATTATGTAGATCCCCTTAAAATATATGGGTCCCAACAATAGAACCATTTGTTGGCACTAAATTTGGAATCAAATCCCACGATTTGACCACTACTTGTCAAAAGATATTTCTGCTATAGTCTAACACATCGCCATAGTTTCACTCCTCTGCAAGGGAGAAGGATCTCACGCGAGGTGTGTCGATACATGAAATGAATTGAAGGGATAAACGAATAGTGTTGAGGATAAAATTAATAAACTAGCCATTCATTGTGTAGGCATGGGATCATCATTCACATAAATACTCCAAGATTATCAAATATACATGTAAGATAAAATTAATTGCAATATTGAATAATAGAATAGATGACAACAATCAAAAGAAAATTTTAGAGGGCCACATAAGCTATAATAATTTCATACACAGATAATCATAATTATATCACAAGTCATTCATTCATATAAATGGACCATTACATTAAAAATTGGTGATAGCTCTTAAGGTAATTTAGAAAACATATCATAATGAAGCTACAATGAGACCAAATTACAACCTAAAATAAAAATAGAGTCTCATTCTTAAGTTCGACAACATCTTAGCATCTCTATATATATATCATACTTAATCGTTGCAACCTCTATATATTTCCCTTCAATCTCACTCACTTGATTTGATCCATCTTGATCTCTTTGATCCCGCTCGCTTGATTTGGTCCATTATGAAAAAACTTGGTGCTTTGGTCCAAGTCTCTTTGATCTTTTTAAAATATAGTGCATAGATATGTATTTTACGAATTCTCCAAGTCTCAAGATAATCGCTTTCAACTCTTTCTTACCACTATCCTTTTTTTGTTCTGGGCTTCTAGCTAGTTTGAAAATTTACTTTTTTGCTTGCGCTAACCATTCATGCAACTTTTTTCTAATCAAAATTTATACAAAAAAGAATGACCCACCAAAGGGTCAAAATTAGTTATAAAAAAACTCCCTAACTCAAATGATAGCTCGAGCAGAGTTAGAGCCTTTAGGCCTGAGCATTGCTTTCCCATCCTAAAATATTACCCCAAACCCCTTTGCCTCGATCAATGAGATAGAAAACACATTGTACCTGAGCTCTGATATCCACAATACATCTTTAACTCATAACAACCCACCTAAACCCATCCTAAATGGAACAACAGCTAATCGTTTCATATTTTTTTTTCTCTAGTCGCCAACCTCCATGTGAAACTTTGAGTCCCATTAACTTAGAGTCTCAAAAACTTCATGCAAACCTGTCATATGATCTAATTCTCTACTATCTGCATACCATGTAGCCTCATCAATGACAACCTCAGAGAAATGAGAAACTAGAGTAAAGTCCTCCTCTAATCTTCCAAAGAAGTCATCTAGCTCAAAAGATATAGTAGCAATAACTATATCCTTCCTCTTGTCATTGTCTCCTTTCTTCTTCCTTGGAAACTTTCTCACATAATGACCATATTTTCCACATGTTATAACACTTCAACTTGCTCAAGTCCTTTTTTTCTTTTCACTTCATCTTACCTACAAGAGCCATGTTATCATAAAAAGACTTTTTCTTCTTGTGAAGATCCTTGTGCCACAGTTCTTCCTGGATTAAGTCATCCCATAAATTGTTCCAGTCTAGAAGCTTATCACAAGCTAAAATCCCTCTAATAAATGGCTTCCATTCCTTGAAAAATCCCTTCAAAGTAATCCTCAACAACTTAGTCTCAGGAACATTATCTTTTATGGAAAAAAATCATCACAAACTTGATAAAATCTTATTAGATACGGAGCCACACCTTTACCATCCAACATCTTAGTGTTCTTCAACTTCTCTCTTAATACCAATAATTGGTTCTCACTCATATTCTAGAAAAAATCCTGAAGATATTTCCACATCTCATGGGAAGTTTTCTTCCCAGTCAAATGAGGTATCAAGTGATATGTAACACCATCTACGATGATCATGTTAGCCTTCACATCTAACTATTCAAATACTTACAACCCCTTAGGGTCTATTGTTTCTTAATCTCCTTTTCCCCAAACTCCCATATATCGTTCACCATCAATACCATCTTGATCCTTTCCTTGCAAGGACAATAGTTGCACAATCCATCCCATCTATATTCATACCTCAGACTAGTGACCAACAATTCCATGTTGCTAGTCCTTCAACAACAAGGAAACCAACTCCCTCTTAAGTTGTATGTTATGCACACTCTAATTCACTTGTCTCTTAAAAGTAGCTTTGGTACCATGTTTATTTTTCCTCTGCAATTCAAAATCAGGTCTATGTCTAAAACATCATTATAAACACACTAAAATGCCACAACACAAGCACTTTACATAGTGGAAACGTACAACACTAAATCAATAAAGTACACAAGAAATTTTGTACAATCCAAAACTTGTTGTATTACAACTTTAATAGAACAAATATAGGGCTCCCATACTATTACAGGAATAAGTACCCTGGGGCTTTGGGTTAGAACCCCAATAGAGCAAGAGCAATCTAGAACAAGAAACACGCATACAACTCAGACAACATGCTTAAATAAACAATGTAAGGATGAACATACCTGGATGTCCTTTGTTTGGGTAGTTCCACTAGGATTCAGACCCTCTCCAACTCTTGACGATCTCCGAATCTGCAAAATCAACTAATTTTCACATACATAGCAAAATATAGACAAATAATTTTAATGAAATCAACTTTATATCATACAAGTAAGATGATTAGTTATACATTCAAATGACATTCATACATGAATTACAACAACATTTGATGCATAAACAAGGTCAATCTCAAGAACAAGGCAACATTTCTTTTTATTGTAGAAAACTATAATAAATATGGAGAGAATTCACCTGAGTCTTCTTCTTCCAGCTCCGAGTGGAACCGTCCTCCAGGTCTGTCCAGTCCTAGCCTTCAACAACCTCTTTCCATAACCAATACCATGATATCTCAAGCAAGTGGGAGAATATCAACACTCAAGAAAACAAGGGTTTCCTAGAACTTGTGGAAGTGCTTGAAGCACAGGGATACTTCAGACTCAATCAGGGGATAATCTCAGTATAATATATAATAACTCTATCTCTTCTCTTCCTTAAGGCCTTCCCATAGAAGTCTATTTATACTTCTCCCAATTAGTTTTTTAGTTGGGAAACAGTTGGGCCATGGGCACTAGGAGGTAATCAACAGGTAAAACCCATCAACTCTTCCCATAGTTAAGGAAATTTATTTTTTTTAAGTGTTTTAACACATATATGTGGGTTGGGTATTGATTAACCCGCGTGTACACACTTTTATCATAGGGAAAAGTAGCGTACCGGGTGTAAAACACTGTTTTTCAAAATATCTGGACCAAGTCTAGAAGGAGGGGTTTCCCTAGGCCATAAACCAAGCATCACAAATACCAAGGGTGATATTTGGAGCTATAACAGATGCCCCCTAATATATGAGGTCAGAAGGGGTACATGATGGCCGAAATGTATTAAGTGTATGGAAAGGAAACCTGTCAAAACTGAGAAGAACTTCACCAAATTTTAGCCTACTAAGCCATCAAAAGAATATGAGAAAGAAATAGCTATCTGAGGCAGGCATACCCATGCTCAGAGAAAGTAAAGCATATATGCATATTGAGTACAAGTGGATCCACTATGTATACAAGTATAAAGAACTAAAAGTACATAATGGATCATCTGATCGTGATCGAACAAGTACATGTTCGAATATCACATATAAGAAGATGATCGATGAAGCTGAAGGATGAAGCTGATCACTGATGTCAAAAACTAATCCCAATAGTACCAAATGAACATGATGGAATAAGATGATACTACATCGCATCTTGGATGCCAGCATATAAGATGTTGCTATGAAGGATTGCAACAGATAATGTGGAATGGTGTCGACTAGTAGCAACAGGAGCAATCGACAAGTGAACCAAAGAATGTTGATGCAACCCGAGGTCTTCACCGACTGCCGTGGTAAATTTATACACAATGGGAATAAATGATTTGAAGTCGACAATGTGAGAAATCATTAAGGAATTTCGACTTCTGTGATCCATAACATTGTTCAGACAATTTTCGGCGAAATCACATAAACAATCATTTGTTTATGTGATTTCGCCGAAAATTCTCTGAACAATGTGAGAAATCGTTTGATTACCAGTCATTAATCTATACCGTTAACAAATGCGATACTACTCATCAATAATGATAATGACAGTCAAGGTACCTAGTATAATCTAACAAGTGTGAATAAATGAGCTGAAGTCGAACACCTGGAAGAATCTATCAATCAGGGGATGATGATGGTTTCCCACTATCGATAGTGAAGGAATCTACCACTAATGACTGCAAACCCCAAGGTATTGCCAAATTGACTCTAGATCTTTGTCTGAGAGAAATGAACCGTAGTCGATAGGAAAAGATCCATAGAAGGAAGGCATTAAGGCATCCTTCATCAATATAGCATGAGTGTAACTTGTAGGCCAATAATGTGGGAGGAATCAGATGAAAGAGATGTAGTAACCCAACCGAAGCACATTTCCAACGTACAGAAGATGTAGCTAGCACACAATAGAAACCCTCTGAACCAACCAATAGTGAAAGTTTACACAGAGGTGAGGAATCCACCAATAGGGTCAAATGGAAACCAAGGCACTACATGAATCCCAATGTGTGATAATGAAAAGCTGATGTCAAACACAAGGGAAACTAGTCAGTCAAAGACCCATGATATTTATCGATGCTGAGCGCAAGGTGACCTATCAATAATGAAAATAGGGCTAGGGTGCAGCTCTAAGCCTACCCTCAGAGCAATATGTCTTCATTGATAAGGACAAGACTTGCTAGCAAGAAGTCATTGGAGACCTTGTTGAACCAACATGAGCAAAGGACCAATATAACTCATGTGATGAGAAACATGACAGTGACAACAAGGGATGGGACTAAAAAATAGGTCAAGAGACATCGCAAAGAGGCCGACTCAAGGTTATTTCCATTGAACAAAAGCACAACTCAATGATGACTATGTGGCAACATATGATAACTCTGTATAAGTTCATCATGTAGGAGGCACAATCAAACTCTCCATATGATTGGAAGAGATAACCAATCGGAGGAGAACTGAATCAATAACAAGGTTAAGGTGTACCTAAGTCAAACTAAATCCCACCCAAAATGGAGGAGAGATTTTCTTTTGAGTGCTTTGTTCAAGGGCGACATGACTGACTGTAGCTGCCAACAATATATGGAAATGTTATCCCATTCCTGATCTTTTTGGAATATATAATTTTTTTGTCTTTTTCTTTAAGCTGGAAAAAGAATAAAAGAATTCTATAGTACAGAGGAAAGAACGAGTGTCAGTGAAACAGATAATCTAGTTCTAGGGATGGGAACAATCCTATACTCAATGAAGGGAGGCGAAATTGGTCAAGGACACTCAAAGGGTTGTTCCTTCCATAGATCAAAGGGTTGTGTCAAGTTAAAAAAGCTAAGTGATTGCAGGTTTGAGTTTGCAAAAGACATGCTCTGGTGGCTTAAACATGATTCCAAGTGAAGCCGGCTCAAGGCCAAAAGGTGCAAATAGTCAAAATGCAATGCAGTAGTACAAATCAACACAAAGGAGCCTCTAGGATATAAGGCCAAAACGAAGCAAAGAAGCAAAGAGAAATGAGTCTCCAATGCACAAGCCATGGCGAGACTAAAGAGGACTCGCGAGCCTACTAAATATAACAACATGGGCAACCAATGTTAGTGAGGTGCTAACTATGATGTCCATGTAAAGGATGGCTCTACCATCGTATCATGATTTAAAAATCGGTGAGTGAACACGGTTTGCTAACCAAGACATGATGGGGTCGACCCTATGGCAAGTGTATCGACAAATGGAGGCTAGTATGCAAGATGCAACAAAAAAAATGGTTTCACTAACCTATATGCCAGTGAGTGAAAATTACCTTCCATGATAAAAATATCTTGAAGAAGTGTCCAAAATACCCTGAAAAAACAACCTATTCTCGACAATCCAAGCTCACAAGTTAAAAGATTCATGAGACGAAAGAAATCATGTTTTGAAATTTTTTGACAATTTCAAAGCTATAAAATGACCTTTTGACTCACCATTTATGTCATTTGTGTTGAGACAAAAAGCTATGGAGAAAAAAGAACAAAGTTGGCCCTCGGAAAATTGGACCGTTCAAATTGGATCACAATCATCAGGCAACCCTCAATTCAAGCTTGCATTATTTTGTGACTGTTTTTAGAAATTTTTATTAAGGTTTGATCATAGGAATTTGTGTTAAAATTTCAACTCAGCGTACACACAAGTTGGATGTTATCAACCCATGTATATGATGACCCTGGACGCAACTGCATGTAAAAGGAACTCGCGTATATGTGGTTTGAAATTTAAATACTAAAATCTAACGGTTGAAACAATTGTTTTCAGGATGACAATCACATGGAGAGAGAGGGAGCATACCGCAATTGATAATGAAGTTATGAATGACCAAGAGGCATTAGATGCATTGAGGGGATGTGGCTTGTTGAAAATTTTCAAAATGCCTAACATGAAAGCCAACACTCGTCTGCTTGAAATTCTAATCCACTATTGGAGTGTCGAGGATGATGTATTTATGATTGATCAAATGCCTTTGCAGATAGAGGTGGAGGATATTTACTTTATCATTGGCCTCTCTCGGAGAGGAGAAGTTGTGCATTCGATGGGCCGGACATGAGGTAGTCTTTTAGTAGAAGACTACATACACATATACTATCCTGGGCATCCAGAAAAAATTGGAAGTCAGATTCCAATAAAACATGTGGAGAGCTTATCATTTAGGATTTTACTATTTACCATAGCGAGGATAAACAGATCAGCTTCACTGCACCAAGCTTCACGAGTATCCATGAGCTTGGCAGTGAAGTGCCTCACCACTATTTTTGACTGGTGTAAACCTCTTCTTACCAATATGAAGAGCCAATTGTCCTCTATTCAGAAAGGGAAGACCAAAATTTTTGGATATGGGACTATTTGATGATCCTTCTTCTTCAAGAAGGTGCCTGGGCTATGTCCTAAGGTATTTGTCTCTATCAGTAGCCCCCGAGATCATCAGATGGGTAGGCAAGCCAATTTGATGAAACACCTTGGAGGTGGGGATGTGCTAAGGACTACTTTTCATGATGAGTTCTTCGCCTCGTGGGAACAACAAATCATCGCAATTGATGACTACCCCTATGCTGGTATGGATTTTTGAGGAGATCCAGACTTGGTGTTGCCACCAAACGCAGCGTGGGGAGACATAGGTAACAATTTTTTAAGTTTTTATCAATTTTTAAGATTTTTTCATGTTTTTTCAATATGAAAATGAACTTATAAATATTTTTGATGGGGTTAAAATATTGACATAATGATCATGTTCCAAATGTGCTTCCAATACGACCAGATGGATTCCCACAGCACAGGCGTCATGGAAAAGGTGTTGAAGAGGCGGCTGTTAAGATAGAGAAGGTCTTATATGCAGTCCAAAGAAACTTGGTGAGATTGAATCACTAGGTACCAATGGTAACCATAGAGGACCTACCTGAGGAGATGTAGTACCGCATGGTAGGAGTACCATGGGACTGGGTTCGCATACTTCGACGTGTGGCCAATGCAGTAGTTACCTTCTTAGCCATTCATCCTGAGCTGGGTCAATAGATAGACTGGACATGATTATGGGCATTTAGTCCCAATTTTGTATATTATTTTTGAACACTTTATGTACACATAGGTAGTTTTATGATATATATATATATATATATATATAGATATAGATATAGTTCCAAATTTTTTATGTTTGTTTTTAACTTGAAGAATGATTGATATGCCAATCTGATGCTTGATTAGCGATAGAATCCCCAATGAATTTTCAGGTCGTGGAATGTGCAAATAAGTAATATAAACAAATGATCATTGCAACACCCTCACTCTGAAAAATTGGTGAAATAAATAAGGATCCCGAACCCGATAAATGTTATTTAATTGTGACACTACCAGCTGTGAGTCAAGATACACTACCAATGAATCAATTCCATAAGAAATAGCTTCAAATAGTAAATTAATAACAACAGTATATTCGGCAATATTATTTGAATCAGAACCAATACATACTCCCCTTAACACAATCAACTGACCAAATGGATAATAAATCACCCAAGCGAGATTCTGAGTGTGTCGACTAGCACCATCAGCGAATCCGAAATAGACCAAGTCATCCATCAACACCTGCCAAAGCAGATAAAAAAAGTGTCAATATCACAAAAATTCTCGACAAAATATGTACAAAAATACAAAGAAGCCATTGCTTGGTCATAACCTAAGCAAAATACTTCTTGAGGTAGAGCCCATTTCGAGGCTCTGCTGACTTGTTACATTCAAAATCGACTAATTCATAAGCCCCTTTTCCTAAAACCTGTTTTACTATAAAGGGACCATACCACATAGGCTTGAATTTTCCTGCCCCCAAGGCATCTTTATCTTGGTCACAGACCAAGACAAGATTGCCTTCAGAAAAGACCTAAGGATAGACAACTTTATCATACTGAGTTTTAAACATTTTCTTATGGGCCTCTTTTATTATGGTGGCATCTCGACGCTGCTCATTGAGATGTTCCAAATGAACGAGGCACTCTTCAAGACTAGAGGTCTCTGGAAGAAGCTCAACAGCTAGCTTACGAGATAGAATTTCACATTCAATAGGAAAAATAGATTCCATCCCATAAACTAATTGAAAAGGTGTAAAACCGGTGGCAGTCTTTACCGAGGTTCGGTATGCCCAGAGATTCGGGTACAACATGATGTGCCAATTGGAGTGATTTTTGTCGATTGTCCTTTGCATGATTGTCTTGAGGGACTTATTCACAGCTTCAACTTTCCCATTTGCCTGAGGAAAATATGGAGACAAATTCTCTATCCGGAAGCCAACTGAAGAGCCAATTCGGTAATCAGTTGGTTCTGGAAATGACTGCCATGGTCAGTGACAATCTCTCTCGGGATACCAAAACGTGAAATAATTTGATTGAAGAGGAACAATGTTGTTGTTTCACTACCATTTTTATAAGTAGGCATGGCCTCAACCCACTTCATAAAGTAGTCTATGGCCACTATAATGTACTTGTGATTCGCCACTGAAGGCGGATTACAAGTGGTAAAGTCAATGCCCCACTTTGTAAAAGGACCAACAGTGATAAAAGGGAAAAGAGGAGCTAGATGCACCCACATATTATGAATATAGACTTGACAAGGGTGGCAACATTTGACCGCCTCAATACAATCTTTCAAAATTGAAGGCCAAAGGTAGTTGGCACGCAAGATTTTCTGGGTTGTTGCAAGCCTTGATAGATGACCACCACAAGCTCCACTGTGGAAATCATTGAGTACAGACTCTGCTTCTTCCAAAGTTAAACAATGCCTAAGGATTGAATCAACCCATCGGTAATATAATGTATCACCAACAATAACATAGTTCTTAGCAAGGTGACATAATTTTGATGTTCATCCTTGGAGGAAGTAGGGAGAAACTTCGAAGTCTGGAGATAGATGATGATATCTCCATACCAAGGATCTTGTGAAGAGACAAGGAATAGATGTTCAGCTAGGAAACTTTCCTCATAAACAATATCTTCTTCACAAGGTAGCTCGCAAACTAATTCCACAAAAACCAATGACTTCTTAGACTTGGCTAACAAGAACTCGAGATCGAATTCTTGTAAAATTACAATCCATCAATTGTATTTGCCCCCAATCACCGCAAAGATGAATGTTTTCCATAACAGGATATAATGATGAAGCCACTAGACAACACAGACAACTGCCAAGGCCAATTTCTCAACCGGAGAATAGCATAGTTCAGAGCCTACCAAGCCTCAACTCAAGTAGTAAATCACATGCTCCATGAGAGCATCATCTTCCTAAACCAAAACCATACCTATGGTTGATTCTGCCATTGCAAGATATAAAAGGAAATTTCTACCATAATTCGGTGGACTCAAAAGTGGGGCAGAGATTAACACCTGCTTCAAGGCATCAAAAGATCATTGTGCAAAGTCGTCCCATAAAAATGGAACTACTTTCTTCAGCAAACACATAAATCCTTTAGTTATCTTAGCATAGTTTGCTATAAGCCGTCTGAAGTTTTCAGATGGAAGACGGAGGATCAACTCGAATCCCTTTAGTTGATACAACAAACCCTAACAACCGATTAGATGTAACCACAAAAACGCACTTATTTGGATTCAACCGGATCTTGTAAAATCAACATCTCTCAAAAAAGAACTGAAAGTGATAGTGATGATTTATTCTCTTTCGAGAACGAGTAGCTAAATCATCGAAGTATGCTTCGATGATATGCTTGATGTCGTGGAAAGCATAAGACATGGCGCGTTGAAATGTAGCTCTAGCATTTTTAATACCAAAAGGCATTTTTTTGTATGCAAAGGTACCCCAGGGACAAATGAAAGTTGTCTTATGATGGTCTTCTGGACGGATAGATATTTGATTTAAACCAGAAAATTCATCCACGATCAATAAAATCTCATTACCTGCACATTCATGAACTATCTGATTGATAAATGGTGTGGGGTGATTGTCTTTTAGACAAGCTTTGTTCAAATCCCTAAAGTCAATGCATGCTCAGATCATTCCTTGTTTTTTATCGACTGGGACTAGATTAGAAACCCACTCCATTAGAGGAATGAGGTATATGAAACCCACCTTGAGCAGCTTTTCTACTTCAACTTTAATAGCTGCTACTTTCCTAGGATTGACCAGCCGAAGCTTCTGATAAATCAGCTTAGCATTTTCTTGCATCTTGATCTCATGCTGAATGATGGATGGATCAATACCAGGCATTTCCTCATAAGACCGAGAAAATACATCCTAAAACTCTTTAAAGAGGTCGGTGTAAATTTGAATCTCTTCAGGGGAACAATTAGCTCTGATGAAGACATTTTCTATCACATTAGGGTTCCTAGAGATGTTTATCGATACTGTTTTTGAAATAACTGACATATTACCTTTGGCACGTATGTGTGTTGGAGACAAAGAGTTTGAGATCATACAAACATCACTAGTAAGCAGATTGGAGAACCTAGATTCGACTTCCTGCAATGGAGGAAGAAAATATGAATGATGATGTAAATCTTCCCACTATCGATCTACACTCATCATTGCTTCTAAAATTGCTTCCTCAGATGGTAAAACCATATCTAAGAAATCCATAGCAGAAGTAGAGTCAAGCGTCCAAGCTGGAGCCACATCACCATCTAACTCCTCCTCTGAAAACGGAGTCAGATGGTTGTTTGTAGAGTTAACGATCGATTGATATCTAAGCTCTGTTGCAGACATAGGGAATTCCATTCCACTATCCTGCCCTTCATCTAATGTGATTGTAGGCGAAGGTAAGGTCGAAGGGTCTAAAAAATAATGAGTTCGAAAGAACTCTTCTTGTGAAGATTCCTTGGAGGATGAAATGGCATTGATTCTAGCTATAGGAGTGGAAATATCAAATACAACCATCAATGAAGAGTACATCCCAACTCCTAAATTCTCTATAGGTTGACAGGGATTATCGACCAATGGAATCGTAGAATTCGAAGTTGCACGAGGGTCACCTAGAGAATAATCCAATTGGTCAACATTAACAATTCTCCCTTCATGAGGAAAATAGAGGATGCGGAATAAAGATGACACTATGGCATCCATTTCATAAATCCAATTCCTTCCTAAGAGGAGACTATAATCCAGGTTGGCATGAATGATTTCTACTTCGATATTAATGACCTTTCCTCCAACACATATAGGAAAGGCCGGGATAATCCCTTGTGGCCTATGAGAATGTTCGTCAAATGCTATCAAGAGAGTGGGTGAAGGAACAGCTGAAGGCCTTCCAATGGCCTTCCAGCATGACATAGACATTATGCATGTGGAAGCTCCCTCATCTATAATTGTTCTAAAAATATTAGTTTTCCAGTAAGTATACTTTATTTGAAAAGCCATATGGTGAGGAAGTCTATTTTTGACATTGAGCATATCAAAAGTTTGCACTAAAGAATTTTTTGGATCTACTGCCACAATTGTTGAAAGAAAAACACTTCATTGAGCAGGACACGACTAGAGTACCTCTAGAGTAGACATAGCACAAGGACTTTGAGCCAGATCTTCTATAATCGAGTAGTTCTGGGCTGCCACAGCATTAGAGTTAATAGTCGCACGTTTGGCGGAACCTTCTAGTATCTGAGGTATAGACTCGACATAGGGTCCCTCAATATGAAGTGGGTCCATAATTCCAGGAACAGATTTATCCTTAGATGTTTCTGCTTCACCATAATCACGTGCTTATGTAGCCACATTGACATGAGAACTCATCATGAAAACATTTGAGAAATTCTCCCCTTCCTGGTTGCCCCATGCATAGGTACTAGGGTTTGAGTTCGCGCCAGCAAACAATTGTTGCCCTTGGGGGAAAGGGTTAGTTAAGATAGCTTGGGAGGTCGAAGACCCTTGCTATACTAACAAGTGCTGAGCATCTTGAATTTTCAAGAAGAGATGAGTCAAATGATCTCCACTGCGTAACTTGCATGGAAATTTAACCTTTTTCTTAAACTCTTTTCTACCCTCACTAGCACCGTTGTCAGGCTTGCTTGCATTACCCTTCCCTTCCTGATTCTTATTTTTACCTCACCCCTTCTTCTTCCAATCAAATTGTTGATTTCCTTTGGGGTCAGAGGCCTGAACGACATTTATGGAAGAAGGTTGGGAAGGCAAAGGAGTAAACAATGCAGCCTGATTAGAAGAAGCAGTTTCTAGAGAAAACTGTTGTAATTGGCTCAAAAGGTTGACCGTATTTGCATCAACCGATCCAACTATATAATCAGTGTGAAGGCTTGGCTTCAGTTTGGCTACATCAACCGTGGACCTATGAGCATTAGGTAAGATTTTTTGCAAAGTCCTAGACTGAGAATATATCAGTTCTAACTGTTGGGCACGAAAGATAGCCCACTCTTCTGAATAAACACTGGAAAGAGAAACATCTTTGGAGATCTCAGGTTGTAATGATTTTAGAAACCATTGAGATGGAATTATGGTGGAATTCCGGCTTTGATAAGCCTTTTTCTCCTTCTCCATTCCTGGATATGATTCGAAATGTGAGTAGCCATGTCCTAATGAAAATTGGCCAAAACCTCAGTTCTGGCTTCATAACGAACATGCAACTGAAAATGGTTTAAGAAAATGTTAGCCATATCAGCGAAAGAAATAAAGGTGCCCCCTGGCAACTCTATATACCATTAGCAGCATTCCCGGTTAAGGCACGCTGAAATAACCTCAACCTCATCGAATCATTGATTAGGGAGTTAGATGAGCACCATAAATGTAACGTGGTTACATGGTCACCTGGGTCTTCACCATTCTTCCCTTCGAATTTTGGAATATCTAATGGCAGTTTGGTTGGGACTGGAGGTCAAGTGCGGATTTACCTAATTGGACTATTTGTCAACTTAGTTAGGTCTGAAAGATTAAGTGTGGCCAGAAAAGGAAGTCATGGAGGACCTTGGGGATTCCACCAAGATTAGGTGGGGTTCCCAAAAGTTTGAAAGGAATGACCTAGATTTTAAAAGGAACCTTGTTTCCCGAAGTAACTGGTAGAACCTAATGGATCAAAAGGTGACCCTTGTGGTCCAACAAAATTCAGAGTTTGACCAACTCCAGCAGAAAATCCTCTGTAACCGACAAAGTTACCCCTTAACGAAGTATTGTAAGGAGCTAACAACCCCTGGTAAGGGTTCCAAGCATTAGCTAAGGATGGAAAACTTTGAAATGAATTAACTGAGGAATATGGCACATTCCCTTATTGGCCGGAAAATCGATTCCCAGCCCCTATCCCACTAACCATAGGGTTTGTCGAACTCTGAAAGGGGTTACTTCCTTGACTTGTGAAATGAAAAGGCATAAATCCTACTGTTAGATTGGAATGTGGTATATGACTACTTCCAATGGGAAACCTTGAAAATAAGCCAATCCACTCATCATGGATGTGGAGGCGATTAATTGTATATTCAATGGAACTGAAGGAATACCTTGAGAGGGCATCCCAAAAGGGAAAAATTGAAAACTAGATGCATTAGCTTGAGAACTTCCACTCGTCGATGGAGTGGAAGTATACCCAAATAAGGATGTGCTGGGAGTGTTAGAAGGGATCGCAATAGTTCCTCCCCCTTGCACAGATATGGGAGTCTGATGCTCGCAACACTCGTAGTGGATGTCAGGCTTCCAACAGTGGTCATCGAAGGGATATATGTGTGTGGACCTAGGCTCGAAGGCCTATGAGTTGGAGTTCCAACGTATAGCAATATCTCTAGATGATCAGGAGGGAGAGGAGAATTCAAAGCCGCAACTGACTCTAAAAGCTCTTCTACTTGAATACTATCTTCCAACTGGAAGAGTACTCGAGAAAGAACTGGTGTGTTCCTCTCTAACTTTGTCATAGTACTAGGTCTATCTTGTGAACTAATGCTCCCAAGTGAAGGATCAATCTTCGATGTGCCTGCTGCCACTCGTTGAAAACCAATAGCAGAATCACTCCTACGCCTTTTAGGAGAATGCTCTAGACTCGTAGGTAAAAGCCCACAAAGTCTCTGAGACCGTCAAAATGGTCAGTCAACCACTTTGAATTATTTTTATAATATCTACTTAAAGACTCAAGAAAATTAAAAGCTAGGTCAACTAGGAGCACAAAACACACACTAAAAATGTCCCTAAAGAGATAAGCAATCAAACAACTTCCAAGTATTTCTACTCCGGGTGATTAGGACCAGACACCAAAATACAAGAAAGTTAATAATAAGGGCCTTCCAAAATAGACTGGGGAAATTACACCCTAGGTCTACTAGCGAAGGTATCTGAGGCAGTTACGCTAACCTCCAAAAAACAACCTTGTCGATGCAAGTCCCCAAGCTTCGCAAGGGTGCCCTTCAAAAGTACTGTTGAATGTAATGTAAAGTCAACCTCAAGTGCCACAGGATTCCCCTCCACAGCCACCTATGTAGATCCCTAGGATAGGAAACTAAAGACACCAACTCGTATTAGAAGCTAGGTGGAACAGTCGTAAGGTAGGATCTGACAAGTAAGAGAGTGGGTATCTCTAGTCCTTATCTTCATGAACTCTTGTGCTTAACTCATAGTCATAGAGCTTTCCCAATCTCCCTAATGCTATTGGATTTCAATATTTAATTAGACTTCTATGTTTTACAATTTATAGTGGCCTTGGAGAGTTTACTCTCTTCTCACCTAATCCAAGGCCCTAAATAAACCTAAAACTTGTTGTTGTATTCTGATGACAATACAAAAAGTTCTAGCTTATTTTATTAAGCGCTTGATTTTAAGTGGTTGTTCTTTTTAAGTCAAAGGGACAATATGGAAATGAAACTGATGATGTTTGTATGACGCAAAATAAATTAATGAAAAACTAACTTATATGAAATGCAATTGTTTGTTCTTCGATGAAAAGAAATTTCTACTTGGGTTCTAAGAAACTTCTATAAAGAAAAAAACCTTTTCCTTTCCTTTTCTTATAACAGACTTCACACTCACAAAAACTAAAAGAACTATTGATGCTTTAATAATGCAAAACTACCCTAATGCAAGGTGTATATGATAATGCAAGATTCTGGATTACTCTAAAAAGAAATGAAAGCAATTATCTATAATTTTTAATAAGCCAACTTAAGCGTTTGAAAAGAATGCAAGTTTCAAATACAAAGTTTCCTCCAAATAAGAAAGGAAAATCTCAAAAAATCACATTTCACTTTCAAAAAACCAAAGAAACAAAATCAAACTCGGCAAAAGAAAGAAAAAACAATGTTTTTTAGGAACTTTTCTTTTTCAAGAAGCAATGAAAAAAACTTTTCAAAATCACTCAAAATGCCACCAAAAGACTCAAAGACCGAAAGCAAATCACAAGGAAACTTTGTAAGTTACCAATTCAACACGAATGAAAACTTGAACAAAATGACTTCACTTGCACTAAACTATCCAAAAGCAGCAAAAGAGCTTTGAGAAACTGACCAAGAAGTCAGGGAAGAAACACTTTCAAATTCAATGAAAAGAAACTTTCAAAAATAAAGAAAATGTGTAAGGCCATGAAATTATGGAAAGCAAAGTAAGTAGACCAATAATCAAGCTTGACACAAAGATTGAAAACAATATGTTATTCTTGAAAATCGGAAAAATCAAGAACTTCGATGAGAAGTCTTATGTGTTCAAACACAAATCATAAAACTCACTCAAAAGCAAACCTTGGCCAAAACTTTTCAAAGCAGAAGAGAATTCAAAACAGTAAGCTCACTGAAAATTCTAAAGACAGAAACTGACCACTCATAAACCAAATAGACCAAGAAACAAATCTTTCTAGGCAGAAAGATTTGAGAAAAGAATGCAAAAATGGTATATGCAACTGTGTTCCAGCACAGGTGCATGTACATGTACTTCTGACAAAAGAAACTCACGTATATGTGGTTTCACTTCACATAAACAAGCATGTGTACGCTACTGTAAATAGACAAAGGTGCATATACTGAGTTTTGTAAGAAAAATAAAAAAACAAGGCTTGATAAAAAAGATCAGACTTGAGGTCTGAGTTCCTACAGGAGCAGGCAATACTGTCACAGCAAGAAAACCAAGAACTGAGCCCTGATTGACACTGAACAACACAAACTAGGAATAAAAATATTTTTATCCCCAGTGGAGTCACCAATTCTGTTATGGGAATAAGTATGCCGGGGCTTTGGGTTAGAACCCCAATAGGGCAAGAGTAATCTATAGCAAGAAACACACATACAACTCAGGCAACATGCTTAAATAAATAAACTATGTAAGGTTGAACATACCCAGATGTCCTTCATTTGGGTAGTTCTAGTAGGGTTCAGACCTTATGCAACTCCCAACGATCTCCAAATCTGAAAAGTCAACCAATTCACACATACATAGCAACATATAGATAAAGCATTTTAATGAAATCAACTTTATATGATATAAGTAAGATGATTAGTTATACATTCAAATGACATTCATACATGAATTACAACAACATCTTATGCATAAACAAGGTCAATATCGAGAACAAGACAACGTTTCTTTTTATTGTAGAAAACAATAATAAACATGGAGAGAATTCACCTTAGTCTTCTTCTTCTGGCTCCAAGCGGAACTGTCCTGTAGGTCCATCCAGTCCCAGCCTTCAACAGCCTCCTTCCATAACCAATACCATGATATCTCAAGCAAGTGGGAGAATATCAACACTCAAGGAAACAAGGGTTTCTTGGAACTTTGGGAAGTGCTTAAAGCACAGGGATACTTTAGACTTAGTTAGGGGATAATCTCAATATAATAACTCTATCTCTTCTCCTCCTCAAGGCCTTCCCATAGAAGTCTATTTATACTTCTCCCAATTAGTTTTTTAGTTGGGAAACAGTTGGGCCACAGGTACTAGGATGTAATCAATAGGTAAAACCCGTGAAATCCGCCCATAGTTAAGGAAATTTAATTTTTTAAGTGTTTTAACACATATATGTGGGTTGGGTATTGACTAACCTACGTGTACACACTTTTATCACAGGGCAAAGTAGCATACAGGGAGTAAAACACCTTTTTTTTAAATATTTGGACCAAGTCTAGAAGGAGGGGTTGCCCTAGGCCATAAACCAAGCATCACAAATGCCAAGGGTGATATTTGGAGCTATAACACATACCATAGATCATGGCCCTTACAATTAGCCTTGATACAAGGAAAACTAGGGCTTGAGATCAACAACATATGATCCTCAATATTCCCTCGAACAACAAAACACTTGACTTACTTGATGAAGAAGTGCTTACTGCAACCCTTTTGGTCGACATGCCATGAACATTTCATAGGTCCTTTGCCTCCTATACACATAGAGACCCTCCTAATCCAACACCTCTTGCACTACTACTTATAAGGAAGTCTACAACACCAGATTCTTTTGTATGTATCAAATTCAACAAATTTCCTTCTATCAATGGCACTATTTATCCAATGTCACTAAACTTAGGCCTTCAAACTATGCATTCTCAATTATGGTTGTGCTACTCCAAGGTCATAGTACATTAGGTTTGGCACGACTTCCCTCTAATTATACCTTAACTAATCCAAAGTTTGCTAGAATTAGGGTCTTCATAAGCGTCTCTCTAGTTGTCTCCTTTTTCTCCAAAATCTACTGAATATAGGGCACACATGTACAACCCTCACACAGTGGTTTGTCACTCAAAATCATAATAGTTAGGGCTACTATGAATCTTTATCCAACATGACTTATTGGATAGACCTACTCACATCACCTCCATCACCCAAACACTAGCAAATCTGCCCTCCTTCGCCTTCTTCCTTCACTATAACAATGCCTTTTCTCTTTGTCCCTTCTCCACCCTCCTCTATCCACAAAATACAAGAATTATAGCCCTCCTAGGGTCACACTTTACATTAGACCTTGTTATCACCTAAAAAGTGATCACCTAGCCATTTTCCACTAGGATGATCGAAATAAGCCATGTAGTATAGGTTTTTACACATTAAAACCCACTTTCACATTAGGAAATAATTTAGAGAACCATTTATCATAAATTATTTATGAAAATAACCCAAAAACCCATAAGAATAATTAAATAAACCACTATTTATTTATTATTCCTTTGAAATAATTATTGAATCACTATTTATTAATTATTTCTAACCACATTACTAGGAATAATTAAATAAATCACTATTTATTTATTATTCCTTAATAATCACACATTACTCTCATGAAATAATTATTAAATTATTATTTAGTAATTATTTCTAACTCACTTTGACCATATCTCCTTAAAATAAATAGTAAATCAATTTATTTACTAATTACTTTAACCATTTTTCTTAATTAACCTAATTATTTGAGTTAGTTCACTAAATAAATAATTTTGACCATTTCATTAATCTTTTCCTCTCTCAAATATAATAAAATACTCCTAATGGTTAGATCTTGATTTGTTTCAATAATATTTTATTGTTTGACTAGATATAAATGTATCCTAACATTTTATTATAAACGAAGAGGTTTTTTCCTCACTCTACACGCATGACCAATTCATCATCGTCATTATCATTTCAAGTATTTTGAACTCCCACTTTTGAGCTCTAATCTTCTTTTCAAATTTTCCCACTTGAAAAGGAGAAGAGAGAAGTCAGTCTACAACAATGAAGGAACATAAAGAACCCTTCCGTGGAGGAGGAGTTACAAGCCCTAAGTCTCACTAGTCTTGCTCCATTAGGTGTATCACTTTTCTATTAATAAAAATTCAGCCATTACATTCAGTATATTTGTGTGGCTCTTATCTTTCATTTTTAGTTTTAATGGTCATGTTTTTTACAGTTTTATCTAACTAATTTTTTCATATCTGGAGTTGTTAGATAAAGACTATAAAGCTTAATTTATTTTCGTTGTTAGGGTTATTTATCACTAGTAGCTAAAGTGGAGATTTTTGATACACCTTCCATAAATTTCCATACTAGCACACCTACTGCGCATTCACTGAGTTCTCATGGCCTTCAAAAAGAGAGAAATCTTCCTCTTTAAGGGTCTTGACCCTCTCCAGCATGCACAAAAGCTTTAGCTCATTCACATAGAACTTTAGGGTTGAATTTCATCAACTACATACCATAGAAAGAATCCCTAACTAGGGAAAAAAACACACATAATATAGACCTCAATCTGCGCAAACAAACCTTTAGAAGGGCACAAATAATTCATACATACCTTATCCTCATAACTGGTCATACTCGGCCTCCATTTCAAACATTAAACATATCATACATGCTCCAATTTGTCCCTCCTTAAGGAATATGGCTCCCTAAGGTAGTTCAAACTTATCTTGGTCAAAAAATACTTAAGAGATGCTTGCTTGGATGCCACAAATGAACTCAACCTTATCTCCTTTTATAATGTTTTTGGTGGAGTTCATTAGCCACCAAGGGTCACCACTTATGCCCAAGTCGACCTAAGCAAATCATGCTTAAATGTAAATAAATCATGAGATTAAATTTCTTTCATATACCGTTGCCCACACCATTTCAACCCTAGGTGCCCCTTATCCTATCAATGGTTCCACTCATGCATCCAGTGAATAAAAAAATAATTTTCTCCTTTGGTATTTCACCCAGAAATTTGGCTACAAAGTTGACCACTTGGGTACATAGCCCACAAACCACATTATGTGGATTGAATCCTCACAAAACTAAGGGGTTGTGGGAGTACCCCCCGGGCTACGCATTTCAATACTCTTTTGACCGCATATATAGTTGTAGGAATCAACCAACAAATTCCTTCTCAAAGTTGGAACTATAATTGGTTCTTAGGAACATGGAAGATTGTTAGGAAGAAAGATAGTCATCAAATAGAATGGTGACCAAGAGGAAATTCATGATATCTCATCTTGTTAGCCTCCTATACCAATAGGTTTCATCTTTCATGATTGTCTTGATTGAACTATGGAATATGTTCAAACCTTCTTTCTTGAACAAGGGTGTTCCATATTCTTGAAAAACCAAAAAATAAAAAAAGTTAAAAAATGTAAAGAGGGTATACCCTAAAAGAAAAATCAAAGGGTAAGAAAAATAAAGTGGTCAAAAAGAAATGAAAGAAATGAACCCCAAGCAAAAATAGACCAAGGAAAGTGTGCAAATTCAAATGCCACTACTACTTCATTTTTGTAATAAAACAATTGTGTGCAGCTTGTCCAAACTTTGCCACAATTCATGAACAAGTCAAACTGTTTAAACTTGGCTTACTCATATTTCAATTTCATGTTATAGATTAGAGAATAAATATCTGAACAAACAGTTTAATCTTGGCAGATAAGTAGATAGTTAGAGTTAATAAAAGGTGCTCAACAGTTTAATCTGAGCCCTTGGATGTAATAAGGGTAGAATTAAATAGATTTTCCTTGTAAAAAGAAAAAATGTTGATGAGGGTTTGCAAGTCTAAATGCACCCTAATAAAGAAGAGAAAATGGTAGTATTAAGTAGACAGGGTAGGTAGATGGTGCTGCAAAGTGTTATATGATGAATGATGCTGCTACATGTTTTTGATCCTTTACTTTCATCACAAGTACTAAAGCAGGAAATACACTGGAAAATCACCACAAGCAAAGTCAAACTCATTAACCTCCCTCATCACTTTCCCCTCAA
>APFE031075239.1:1749-98012 GCA_000404065.3 Pinus taeda | reverse complement strand
CCTCAAAAGTTTTACTAATTTCCCGCAAAGTACTAAGGTATTTGGAGATCAAAGGGGCTCAAGGCATTTCCTTGACCTTTGGAGGGACGGGACCCTCGGCCTAATGCTCAAAAAGACCTAAGTACTTAAGATAATCCATCATTATAATCTTCCATCTTTAACTTTGTCCTAAGTAAAATCCTATTTTACTTAGGAAACTCATGCAAAATTCCATAAAAATCCCTCAAGATAACTTGGTATTCTAAGTTTAAGTGTTGAAGATAAAATATTGCAATTTACTTCAGAAGTTATCACTTTCTTAGATGCGCAAAAATATTTTGAGTTTCCTTGTCCTTTGCCATATTTTACATTTAACTCAATTATACTAAATCCCTAATAAAATACCTTATCCTAAGTATATAAATTCCTTTTTATAAATATCACAAAACCCTTATATTATATAGTTTAACCAAAGTAATTATTTTCCCAAAAATTCATTAAAAACCCCGCTTTATAAGCCTGGGGCCCTTTTGGTTTTAAATTTATTCATTTATATTATAATCCCGCCCTTATGGTAATTAAATAATATTTGTTTGTTACCATATAAATAAAAAATATATATACAAAAACTTTAAACATGCCATATGTATGTTTAAATACAAAAATATGAATAAAACTTCCGAAAAGTTTCGTGCCATCGTGGTTTGTCCACCTGGCAATCCCCACCCCGACTGCAAGTAAAACTCAGTGTTTTTTGTTTTTCGCTGAAATAGTGATTAAAAATTATCACTGAGTCCTTCCCAGAGGTTTTAAAACTGTGTAATTGCTCCCTAAACCAACAAATTGTGCCAATTTCCTTCATTTTTTAGAAATCCCACCCAGCCTGTGAGTAAAACCAAAAACCTCCATTTTGAATCCACAAGAACCAAAATGGAGGTGTCGGCAGCTCTGAATATTACTCCACTAAATGCTCCTCACCGTGAATTGGAATATTTACCTTTGATAGATGAAGATTTCCAAATTAAAGACCTGCATTTTGATGAAATTCCCCTATTGAGCTATTATCACTGCAGAGACGAATACTCAAAGGGGTACAATCTTATAGGGTTGTGGGAATCCAATCTCCCAAGGTATCTCATTCCTTCAGTCATTTATTTCCCAGAAATCATCCATCACTGCCATTCTAACTATGATCTAACTCAAAGAGTTGTAATATCCCCTGACCAGAGTGTTCTTTTCCCCATTACTCCCCAAGCTATCAATGTGATGCTCCATTTTGAACCTGGTCAAAACCTCACTCCCTTGTCCATTGGGGAATTGCTTGAAAAATCTACTCGGTTGTCCCCTGAAGAGGTAATCAGAAGATCACATCCTTGGATAAAAAGTCTTAATACTAGTCATAAGATTTGTTTACTCCAAGATTGTTATCAAATCTATTCAAACAGAGGTTAGAAAGCATAACGGTTAAAGAGTATCAGTGGTTAAAGTGTATCAGGTAAAAGTCAGTGAAAGTTAAAACGAAGTTACAGAGCAGTCAAAGGTAAACAGTAAAAGTGAATACAAAAGGCAGTAAAATGGTAAAAAGAGATGATAATACTTTCACCAATATTGAGGTTTGTCTAAAGTGAAAGTAAAACAGTCAAAAGAGCAAGAAAGTAAAAAGATGAAAAAACATAACAAGAAGGAACATTTTTGCAGAAATTGCATATTTTAGTCATAGTTTTGTAGAACATATTTTGATCAATCCAAAATGAATTTTACAACAATGAAGAAGGTTTATGTTCTTAAGAGGGCCATCTACAAAAACCTCTCTCACTTTTCTAACAGCCATTATGGTTTTGGAAATATTAAACAATGTTGGAAAGCACTTTTTGCAGAAAATTTCAGTTTAAGTCATCATTTTGCAGAGAGTATTTTGGCCAATCCAAAATACTTCATACAAAACTGAAGGTGGTTTTTGTTCCTAAGATACCCATCTACAAAAACCTATCTCAGGTGTTTCACAGTGATTTTATAATGAGAGATACATGGGCATCTTTACAGGCCATTGTTCAGACTCTGTAAAACTGTGTTTTACACATATTTTTTACAGAGACTATTATGCATAGCTGGAGAGGAATTTTGGGAAAATGAAAGAGGTTTATGTCACCAACATATTTATCTACAATAACCTCTTTCACTTTTTACATATCTATTACGGATTGAGAAATAAAAAAAATATCATTGGACCCCAAGTTTGGAGAATTGTTGGAGCAGATTGCACAAAGAAAGGAAACAGTTAGTGAATTGGATGCCTCATCATCAACTAAGAGTTGGATCAAATTCGAATTCTTCTCTTTGTCATCACCTATCCATACAAAATAGTGCCAAATAGATGCATTAGTTTGAGTGTCCTTTAATTAAGTTCTATTTATGTAAATAGTTGGAGAGATTTGTGAACCAATTTTGATATTTGTTTCAAGATATTTTAGTTTAGAATTGGTATAAATACTCCACTCTTGGAAGCATTGAGGGGGATTCCATTACTTGGCTGTAACATTGAAACTTCAGAATAAAAGCGCTTGGAGAAATTTTTCGTGGCTTGGCTGGATGAGGATTTAAAGCACAGGACTTGTTGCAGGATTCATGTGTTGGACAGCAGTTCAATAAGTGTTTCTACCCTTTCTCTGAAATTTATATCAGTCTATAATATCATCATATCCATTCCTGAATAATTTGCTTATAAGCATGAATTCTTAAATGTTCTTGCTTTACTAATATTAAACACATAATACCATCATATCCATTCCTGAATAATTTGCATAAGAGATTGAAACATAATTTGCTTAATTGTACTCTGTTTCCAAATGTTATTATTTTTTATGTTTTCCTCTAAATTAGCTATAAGCATGAATTCTTAAATGCTCTTGCTTTACTAATTTAAACATTGTTGGTTACTATAACAAAGGATTCTTCATTGCTCTTTGTTTGTAGTCATTTCACTTCTTTCCTTTGGACATGGTGAAAGACTCTTAGTTGCCTTTCATCCCTTAAAAATCATCCCATCCACTTTAAATTTTAAGGATTGTTCTCTGTCTAGCTATCTTGCCCTGTAATACCATCTTGTGCTTAGAATAGAAATCCAGTAAAGCCATCCTTTGACTCCATAGCCCAATGGACTGAAAGCTCTCAATCTTGCCCTTAGTTTGTGGATTCCACCATTTTCCCAAAACAAACTCTTGAATCTATAACTAGCCTAAAACCTTCCAAGAACAAAGATAAATCATAAAGAGAGAGCCCTCTCTGGATGCAGAGTGGCTAAATTCTGCATCTAAAAGGTTGGTTTGTGGTTACCTCGGGTATACTTTCCTCTTACACAACTTCTAGGAAAACCTGAGTGATAACACCTATGAATCCTCACCCTTGTTCCTTCATGCTTGGTTGTCATCTGGCTCATAATTGCTTGGCCTTGGTCCAAAATTTGTCCAAAAATATGCATTAACAACGTGTTAGCCTTCTTGGTCAAGTTACTATCCTCATTCGTTCAATTAACATAAATATACTCAAAAAACATGCGTAAACTATGAAAAATGGTGGATTGATGAAGAACAGTTAGGCAAAATGAGCCCAATAAGTTACCCAATTCCGGGGCTCATCAGCCTTGTCACCTAACGCAAAACATTTAAAGGTTCTAGGCTAGAGATGTGTTCCAGCGTCGTAAAACATAACAACTGCCACTAACTTGTTTGTGATACATTCTGAGTGTGATACCTCATTCCACGTACGTGAGTATATCATAGCTCATCCAAGTACCTCAGGAATATATGGCGGTGTTATAGTACATAAAGTATAAAGGAATTCTCTCATTGTGTAGTTTCGCATTAGACAGCGCTAACATGGATTAGGAATCCATGTACTTTCAGGTATATATGGGAGGACAACACTAGGTCTCTATCCATCCTTAGGTAACTGAGTCGGCCGCCTTGTACATTGTGATACACCGAACACAACATTTGGGGAGATTGCCTACCCGTACTTCTCGATTCGCCAAGAGGTATTCTGCAGTTCACAATTGCTTGGTAATCCTTTTGCCTAGCTTACCCCTTTTGTTTTATTTGTTTTTTATAATAAAATCAATCGTAAATTGTGGAGGAACATCAACCCTTACCCCTTCGTTCGTGGAGGAAAGCGAGTAAACTGCCTTTATCACCCGAAGCTACAACTATTTGGTTGAAGTGGTCTTGTTTGACTGAATCCAGTACATCCCAAACTTCTAGTTCTTCATCTGAATTACCAGAAACACCTATACTGGTAAGTACTGTGACCCCAGTTACTCCTACAATTACTGGTACATCTGTTACTGAAGTGGAATCTCCACAATTACCTGAGGATGCTAGAATTGAATCTAGTGAAATGATAACCCAAGTTGTTCAACAAGAAATTACTTCTGAACCTGAATCTGTTCAACCAAAAGTTGATCCTGAACCTGTCACCATTCAATCAGAAGTTACTTCTGAACGAGAAGTTGTTCAAAAAGCCCAACCTGAACCTATTGTTCTTTTACCAAAACACTTGGATATTGAAGTTGAACAATCAAAAGTTGTTACCATACCAGAAGAAGATCGACTGGTATATCCTCAAACATCCATAACTGTCAAGACTTCCTCTTTGCCTTAGGAACAACTATCAGAAATCTATTACGGACCTGACGGTTAAATCTTTCCACTTGGATTGATTTCGATGGAAGAGGAACATGAGGAAGAAACACCTAAAACTACATTCCATTTTGGAACTAAAGTTTACCTTTATCCTCATACTCCTCATTTTACTACTCCTTTTGATCTTGGTTACTTTCAGACACCTATTGATTTGTTAGGAAATTTATTTGGACATTTTACTATGGCAGAGTCAACATCCCAGACTGTATCATCTATTACAACTATGACATAATATTATGTCAAAACCTCATCGATGTTTACTATGACACCTGAGTCACATTTGTATGGTGTTCCATCCATGTCATTGAGTTACCAATCTTTATCTAGAACCCTCTCAGGTGTTTCTTCGAGCCCTTGGTCTTCACCCATGTCCTCTATAGGAATTCTATCTAGTTCTTCATTAACATATATAAAACATTGGGCCCATCAAGTCAATATCAAGTTGGTTCATCTGGTTACCATCCTATGTGTCTGCTTTACATTGGACTACCCCCATACGAAGAACAATATGCACAATCTCCTTATCCTCCATTTTCTGGGGGGCAACCATATGTCGGTATGCCATCGCCTTTAGGTTAGCCTAGAATGACTGTCTGTCAATGGCAGCCAACAATGCCTGTTCAACCTAGGCTTATGTATCCATCATAACCTATGCAATCTATCTCATCCATACCTACTACGCATGTTGTTACAGCTTTACCGTAGTCACAACCTCAGATTGTTATATCTCAACCTGTGCAAGCTAGTCCTTCAACCTCAAACCCCCAACTTTCAGGTTTATTGATTCAGCCTTCTCAGGTAGTTCTACACCAACCACTTGTGCCTAGAGTCCAACAACCTTAGGCTAGTTTACCTTTTACTGGAATGAATCAGACTTACACTATTTTAGTGTATTCACAACCTCGTCAAGCTTACATTGGTCGGAAACAACCATTAAATCAAAAATCATTGTATCAACAACAACAATAGTTGCTTCAACAGCCTTGGTAGCCTCAATATCAACAGCAACAATTCCAACAATACCAACCTCATCTTGGACTTGGTTAACAAGCCTATGCTGGGTTTGGTCAAAAACAAGTTTACCCAGGTCCTGGTCAACAAGCCTATGTTGGGTTTGGACAACAACAAATATATCCTGGTGCTCAATAACCACTTTATACCAGATTTGATCAACAAACTTACCCCTATCAAGGTTACTAGTAGCAGATGCCTTATGCTGGTATTCAAAGGCCTATTTCCCAAGAAATCTTATCTTACCTTGGTTATGCTCAACCTGACCTCAATAGACAGTTGCCTTTTGTTGCAACACTTGAATTACCAGATCTAAATAGGCTCACCAATGACCCAATTCTTTATGCACCTTGGTGGCTGGTGATTCCTCATAAATTACCTTCCGATATTCTGAAATTCAATGGAAGCCCTGGAGAAGAACCATCTAACCATGTCATGAATTTTCATTTATGGTGTTCATCAAACTCCCTGAATGATGATTTAGTTAGACTATGTCTTTTCCAAAGAACGCTTACTGGTCCGGCTACGAAGTGGTACATTGAGTTACCATGAGCTTCTTTTGATAACTTTACAACCTTAGCTACCATGTTTTTAACCCACTTCCAGTTACCCATACAATATGAAACTGGAACAGAACTATTGACCAACTTTAAATAGACTACTGCTACTCATATCTCTGATCATATTCATGAGTGGCGTCGTCATCATCGAATGGTCAAAACTTATGTTCCTGATCAGCTTTTAGCTTAGTGGTTTGAAAAATCCTTGTTTCCATCTATCACCAAGGATGTGGCAAAAGGCGGAGTTGTCACTGAAGAGTAATTAATTGCTCGTGCCCAATATTTGGACTTGATTTATACATAGTTTGTCACACTCTATGACAAGATCCCAAATGCACCATGACTAGCTTTCATTATTCCTCCACCACCATCGAGTAAGGACTCTCATGTCGGTGACGGTGTGATTGGTTCTTCGAGCACACAAATGGTAGGTAGACCATCTGGTCAAACACTTTCCATTTCCAATCAAACTTCGAATGCATTTGATAACACTCTTACTTCCAAAATTAATGTCATGTCATCTGACAAAGGCAAGAATGAAAAGAAACTAGGAAACCTCGTTACCCATGTTTAATCTGTAACGATCAGCACTTTACATGAGATTGTCCTCACCACTATGAAGTCTCAAAGCTTATTAAGACTTCTAATAAATTTTCAGTGTTAACTAATCCTTTTCTGAACCTGGAGACGCATATGGTTGCTACAGATCATGCTTCCACTTCCCAAGTGCTTATGTTATCCACCTCTAAGCCTAAAATTGATGTTTTGGTGTCAACACAAAGTAAAGATTATGGAAATCAACCATTGTTGTCAAATAACTAGGCCACTGATCAACCTAATCCTTCGACTTCGACTTCATGTGATTGTATTCCACCACCTATTGCACCAGAGTTAATGATCAAACCGCCTAAGGGAGTTGTACATAAATCAACATTTAACCCTTGAGCTCCAGCAACACAAAACTATAATATAGTAGAATATTTGGCTCAATCACCTTCTGCTATGTCGACACTTGAGGTGCTTCAAAATTGTCCCTCCCAAAAGTAGGCTTTGTTGTCAGCAATTGGTGGAATCGATCCAACGGATTCCAATCTTGTGGTTTTCAACCATGAGGGTTATACGCCATAGTTACCAACACAATTAACATTCCTAATTCAAGTAAATGCCTTGAATAAACTTATTCACTGAACCATTATCGACAAGGGGGCATCTACTTGTATTATGTCAATGAATTGCTCAAAAACACTTGGCTCACCGCCTTTGTCACGTTCACCAACAACATTAAAATCTTTTAACGGTCACACATATATGCCTTGTGGAATCTTGAGTAATCTGCAAATTGAATTGGGGGACAAAATAGTAACTGTTGAAGTTGAGGTCGTTGACAGACCCCTTTACTACAACATTTTGCTTGGAAGACTGTGGGTATATGCTATGGCTAGTGTGGTTTCGACATAATGTTTTATGATTGCATTCCCTCATAAGGGTGGAATCGCAATTATCAATCAACTCGCCTCCTTTACCTCTAGTTCATAGGCTATTGCAAGCACTCTGTTAGTTCACGGACCCCCGCTATTAGCCCCTTAATTTTCTCTCTTTTGGCCATTTTTCCCTTCCTAAATTATAACCATTTACCGCTATTTTACTTCTCTTATACACCCTCATCTTGCACTAGTCCAAGAACGATGACATATTTCGTATGAACTTTATATTTCACATTTTTAACTTAACTTAGTATTAATTACTTATTTATTACATGATTTCTACTTATAATCACTCTTGTAACTTATCAATATCTCCAACATTTGTTTGGTAGTCAAGTGCTTACCGTTACTGCTGATCCTAGTGCAGGATAAGATCTTGCACTGGTGCCAGCACAACGAATCCTTGCAGCAAATCTGGACCTCCTTGATCATCGCCTCATTTTTCGCCGCTTCAGCCATGACAAAACTTTAGATCTGAAGGCATTCGAGCTCCAACAATGACAACAAGGCAATCCAAAGGCAGTCAAGATCGAACTTATGAAGAACAAATAGCTGGAGATTGGCTACGGCTAGTTTTGTTGAACTGACTAATTTTGAAGGTCGAGAAGCTAAATTCTGCATATCAGTTAGGTAATTGGTTAAACGATATTTTTGGCCTATGGCCAAAGATCTATATAATGAATAATGTAAATAGGACAAGATAAGTTTTTGATAAAAGTTTGTATAGAATAGATATATAACCAGGGCAGCGATAACAAGCTTGTATTTTGTTATCACCCAAATCTGGGCTAGACTATGTATTCACACATGTATTTTCCTTTATGAATTAATAATAAAGGGAGCTCCGCCTCATGTTTCATAAATCGTATTATTATGTTTTAAAGCTGATGAATTGATAAAGTACTGAGCGACGTTTCTATTTGAAAGGGAAACATGCTGGTTGGCTAGGGCCCAACCAACCCAACACGTTTACCCTATTCTTCTATTCTTGTAATTTATGCTTAAACTATCAGGTGTGATTTTATTTACAGCACATGTATTCCTATTTGAGTTAAAGTAGATCTACTGTATAAAGTAGTTAAATTTCCTTTCCCTGCACCTAATTTCAGGTTGGTTTTCTCGCCTGGTCCAACCAGGAGAAATAAACCTGCACCAGTGCACGTTGATGGGCTATTCATTTTCTGCAGTTTCATTTGATTGGCTTTCCCTACCTGGTCCAAGTACGAGAAATGAACCTGCACCAGTGCACGTTGGTGTGATACAACAATCCTTTTTAGTTTACTTCCAATAGTTTTCTTGCTTTCATTAATAATTTATGACAGGATAAATTATATGGATTGTTTCTTTATTTCTGCACTCTGATAAAATCAGAAACATTCATTTTTATGTGTGCAATTTGATAACACTTGTAGTAACTAACCACTTATTTCAAGGATTAAATGCCAATTGCAAGAAGCTCTGATCTGATGCAAGAACAAGTTTCTTGCCATGGGATCTGAGTGCTTTTAACCTGAAAAATTTCAAGCCCTTGCACGAAGTAAAATGCTTTTAGTAAAGACACCATTTACACCCTCTGCATAAATCCCTCTGCATAAATCCCTATGCATAAATCTTTGTTCCTGCACTAGTGCAAGTAGACTGCAATAGTGCAGGACAGATTAGTGCAGGAAGGAAGTCTCTAAATAAGCAGGTTTGAAGGGCCCATCTGTTGAGACTGCTAAAGTGTCTCTGCTAAAGAAAACACACACTCAGTAGTTAATTAGTAGTTAGCTAGAGTGATTGCCCCTATATTTCTCAATCTCTTTTGCAAATGCATTTTTCCTTGTTCCAGTCTTAGATTATTTTGATGGTTCAAGTTGCCTTTTTCTCTCTTTAGTTTGATTCTGCAATCTTTCCTTTAAAGAAAGTAGGGATTGACATTAGAAATATTCATACCATCTCTGGCATTGCCTGTGCTTCGTCTCTAAGTTTACGAATCCCCCGGGTTGACAATTTAAATGTTGAGGAGTTTGCTTAAGTGTAAATCTTGCACCCAACATTTTGGTGTCGTTGCCGGTGAGGCGATTTAATTTGGTAAGAATTTTCTGATTATACAATAGAGGTAATTTTTCCTTTATTATTTTCACAGGAAAAACTTCTTTGAAGGAATTTTACTAGTGTCTATTGATTTTTGATAGCATTCTTTATTAGAAGTTGTTTGTTATTTTTCTTTCTTTTTTGAAATGAATGCGTAGAAAAGGTAGGGGTTCAAAGCCCACTAAGGGCCGAAAGAATTTTGAAAACAATTCTCATATTGGGTCTCCTTCTGTGAGCAAGAAGTCTAATCCAATTCAAACCCATCACGTAGGAACATTCCACTTGGATCTTGGTGACAACAGCTTAGGTGTGGTTCAGTCTATTGGGAGAAAAAGGGAAATAATGGCAGACCATGAAGATCATGTGGAAGGGACTAATGAAAACCAGTTAGGTGGGGAACAATCAACTTTTGTGTTTCCAATTATGGACCCTGATACTGTGGCATAGATGAAGAGTATTCCACCATCAACTCTCCCACATTTCCATGGTAAATTTCATGAAGATCCTGACTCTTTTTTATTCGAGTTTGATATTTTGTGTAGAAGTTATGATTATTCAACTAATGCTCAAAAGCTAAGATTATTTCCTGTTACCCTCAAGGACTCAGTTTTACACTAGTTTATGGGGTTAGGAGGAAACAATATAGCCTCTTGGGAACATATGAAGAGAGTGTTTTTATCTAAATATCAATAATATTGGAAAACTCGGGACATGCAGGATGAGATTTTTACAATCATACAGGATGATGATGGAGCTCTTGAATATTACCTAGAAAGATTTCTGCATATTTTACAAAGGTCGAAACTTAAGCTTGATTCCAGTACTACTAGAAACTTGTTCTTAAGAGGACTTGCTGATAATGCTAGAAATAATTTAAATCTATTAGGATTAGGTGATATTTCTCAGCAAACTTTCGAACAAATTTGTGAATTATGGAGGAAATTTTCAAGAAATCATTATAGATCTGGTAGAGGAACTTGAATTAGAAATAGAAAAACCGAATCTATTGATGCTATGATTATTGGACTAGAAAATAAAATGGAAAACATGAAAATTGACATAATGAATACTATTACCAAACAGTTGGACTCCTTAAAATTTCAGCAAACACTTATGAAGGAACAAGAGTCATTAAGTATTTTTTGTCCTAAATGTAGATATGAGCATCCTCCTAAAGAATGTCCTCTTAATTTGAAAGAAACTAATAAGTGTGTTATTTGTGCACAAGACCATATCACAGAAAAATGTCCCTCTATACAAGGACTTAAAGCTGTATTTACAAGGGGACAACCTGAAGCTGAATACTTGTATGCTATGGGAGCAAAAAGAAATTGGCCTCAGGTAGGTGCAGGTATGGCTTCTGAATTTTCTCCACACTATTTTGGTTATAATTCACATGCATATACTTAACCTAACACTAATCAGCAGTGGAAGTATGGAAACCAATATCAACATGGGCAACCTTCTCAACCATGGCAACAATGTTGGAGAGGGCCAACTCATTCTCCATATTCCTACTAGCCACCCATGTAGTCATATCGATCTACGCATACAACTTATCCAAAGCCTCAACCTCCGAGTCAGTCTACTCCACCATTACCTTTACCTTCACCATTTTGACCTCCTCGGTTGCTTGCTCAACCTATGCCCAATCCTAACAATAATAAAGCAATGCAGATGATCTATGTAACAAACCCACCTTTATTGGAGTACCAGTCCATTCCAGTTGGGGTTCATGATATTCAATTAAGATCGGGAAGGATTGTAACACCAGCAAATCAGAAGCAACCTAGAGTGATTGTTGAAGAGAAAGAAAAAGAGGAAACATTTAATCATTCTCTGAAATCTATAACTAAGCATCCCTTACCCTTTGGATCCTTCCCATCTTCTTCTAGCTAGCCTCCCTTCCCAGAGAGGCTAGTAATGGAAAGAAGTGAGCCTATTTTTGGGACTAGCTTGGCATCGGAGCCAAAATCTTTTCATTAAGATACCTCTGCTCCAAGCCATCAAAGAGATCCCTATTTGTACCAATATCATTAAGGAACTCTATCTCAAGAATCCCAGGAGGAAGAGATTGGAACCCCAAACCATTCAATTTGTTAGTACGTCAGTAGAGTTGATGATGGGATGTGTGTCTATCAAAAAATATACTAATCCTGGAAACCTTGTTGTCTAAGTTCCGATTGGTAATGTCCTTATATCTAATGTTCTTATAGATCTGGGGGCAACCATTAATGTCATGACTAAGCAAACCATGAATCAACTTTGGTTATCTCATCTTCGCCCCACTCCCATTGTGCTTGAATTAGTGGATAGATCTAAAATTAAGCTAGAAGGAGTATTGGATGATGTGATCATCTCATTAGATTCTTGGGAATATCCTGCTGATTTCATTGTGCTTCAGCGAAAGAACCCAGTAGGAGGACATCCCTTGATCTTTGGTAGACCATGTCTTGCTACAGTCGATGCATATATTGGACGTTGCTCCAGTGATATGTATATTTCGCATGGAGATTCTAGGAAGAAAGTTACCTTATACCACCCTGTCAGATCCATTCAGGACCTTTGAGATACTTTATGGTTGGACCAGAGCAGTGATGAGGAGACTCAGCCCATTTCCTTTATCCATCAGCATACTGGGTCTTCACAAGAAGATGAGATTCAAGATTTCCTGAATAATCTAGACACTATGCCTAATTTTGAGCTATTGAGCCCGATTTTCAGCCTATATTTTCAAGATAACCATGATTCTCATTCTTTTGTACCACTGCATTTGACCACCCCCTTGAGTAATCCTGAGCCTGATACTACTCTTGTTGAGATTAGCCCTGGTAAATATTTTGTGTATTAGTTCAGATTTGGACTCATCTCAGCAAGAGCAGCTTGTGAATTTGTTGCAAAACCATCTTAGTGCCTTTGCATGGGGCTATGAAGATATGAAGGGAACCCCCCCTGAAACATGTACACATCATATCTATATTCAGGAAGGAGCTCGACCTATCCAACAACCCCAGAGGTGAATGAATCCAACTCTAAGAAATATTGTGAAGGAAGAAGTACAGAAACTCTTGGATGCTAGTTTTATCTATCCTATTTCTGATAGTCAGTGGGTCTCTCCATTAGTGCTAGTACCTAAGAAAGATGGAAGATGGCGTATTTGTACTACTTATTGAGATTTAAACAAAGCCACTCTCAAATATTACTTCCCTCTCCCTTTCATTGACCAGGTGCTTGATACCCTTGCAGGAAAGAAATATTTTTCCTTTTTGGATGGCTTCAGTGGTTATAACCAGATATAGATTTCACCCGAAGATCAGGATAAAACTACTTTTACATGTCCATGGGGTATATTCACTTATAGAGTGCTCCCCTTTGGTTTATGTAATGCCCCGAATACCTTTCAAAGGGCAATCCTGGCCACTTTTACTGATCTAGAATTTGTAGAAATTTACATGGATGACTTTTCTGTGTTTGGTGATTCTTTTCACGAAGCTCTCGAAAATCTGGAAAAAGTACTTCTTCATTGTCAGGAAGCCCATCTTGCCTTGAGTGAAAAGAAATGTAGATTAATGTGCAAAATGGGAGTGGTACTTGGCCATTTGATTTCTAGTAAAAGTATCCAGGTTGATCTAGCAAAGATCGAAATCATTTTGCATCTTCCTGCACCCAAAACTCAAAGGGAAGTAAGAGGTTTTTTAGGACATGCTGGTTACTATAGGAGATTCATTGAAAAATTTTCTAAGATAGCTGCTCCTCTTTTCTGACTTCTAGCTAAGGATAGTGAATTTTCTTGGACCACAGCTTGCCAACAGTCTTTTGAAACATTGAAGCAAAAGCTAGTACAAGCACTAGTTTTAAGAGGTCCTAACTAGTCTCTGTCTTTTAATATTTCTTTTGATGCTTCAGATTTGGCTATTGGCGCAGCTTTAGGACAATAGGAAAATAAACAATCCTATGCTATTTATTATATTAGTAAGAATTTGTCTTCCGTTGAATTAAATTATACAGTTACAAAGAAAGAGTTTTTAGCTGTAATTTTTGCAATTAATAAGTTCAGGCACTATATTACAGGATATGAAGTATTTGTACATACTGATCATTCCACGATTAAATATTTGATGAATAAACCATTAACTAGTGGTAGAGTGACTAGGTGGTTACTATTGTTGCAGGAATTTAATATTACTATTGTTGATAAACCAGGAAAATCTAATGTTGTAGCAAATTTTCTTTCTAGATTAGCTAATCCTGGTGAAACAACTCCTGTTAATGATGATTTTTCCGAATGAACATCTTTTTGCTATGTCACTAGATTCCCCATGGTTTGCTGACATTGCTAGTTACTTGGTTACTAGGAAAACACCACCCCACTTGTCCGCTCGTGAAAAGCGGAGTATTGTTCAGAAAAGTGTTGCATATTCTTGGATTCAGGGAGATCTCTTTTACACTGGTCCAGATCTAATTATCCGTAGGTGTGTAAGGGAGGAGGAAGTGTTTGAGATATTGAAATTTGCTCATGATGAACCTTTTGGAGGCCACTTCACTGCTAAGTAGACAACATATAAAGTATTATGTGTTGGTTACTTTTGGCCTTCTTTGTTTAAGGATGCCAAACAATATGTCAAGCGTTGTGATAGTTGTCAGTGGATGGGCCAACCTAATCAAACCAATGAAATTCCTTTATGCCCCCAAGTTATGATTGAGCCATTTGAAAAATGGGCTATTGATTTTATAGGGCTAATAAATCCAATATCATTAACTAAAAAGCATATATTGGTTTGTACGGATTTTGTTACGAAATGGGTAGAAGCTAAAGCTGTTTCTTTTGCTACAAAAAAAATTGTTGTTGAATTTATTTTTACTGAAACCTTTACTAGATTTGGTGTGCCTAGAGGAATTGTTTCTAACAATGGTCCGTAGTTTATTTCTAATCTGGTATAGGGTGTGATGGAGCAATATAAGATCTGGCACAGGAAATCCACGCCGTATCACCTGCAAGAAAATGGCCAGGTGGAATCCACGAACAAAGTGATCGAGTCCATTATGACAAAGATAGTAAATATACATCGAAAGGACTGGGCTGAAATATTACCAAAGGCTTTGTGGGCATACAGAACCACTTGGAGAAATAGCATGAGACATACACCATATGAGCTGGTATATGGCAAACAGGTTCTGTTACCAATTGAATTCGAGATCAAAACTTTCAGAACTGCAGTTTAGTTAGAACTAGATCTCTCTGAGACACAACAACAACATCTTCTCCAATTAAATGAGTTAGATGAATTTCGTAGGGATGTTGTTTAGTAGAATAAACTAATTCAACAACAACGTAAAAGGTGGCATGACAAGTATATTCATAAAAAGCAATTCCAACCAGGTGATTGGGTGCTCCTTTATGATTCCAGATTTAAAATCTTTAAAGGGAAATTCCATACACGTTGGATGAGACCTTATGAAGTGATCTGAGTATTTGAGAATGGAGCAGTAGAAGTTAAAACTATTGATGGACAAAATTCATTATTCTTGGTAAATGGACATAGGTTAAAGAAGTATTTTTAGCCACCTACTAGGAAAGATTTTACACAATAAGTCCAACAGCAATTTGGGACGGTAGTAGTGAATGGTAACACCAACCTTTTGAAAACAGGAATTTTCTTTCTTCTTAAAGATAAACATAAAAAAATAAAAAAAATAAAATAAAAAATCAGAAACAAGTAAAGAAAAAATATTTTCCTGTAATTATGAAAATCAGTTCACTGACATGATTGAAGAAGGATCAACCTGAAAACCAGCTTGCTGGCAGGAAGATAAAAAATTTATAATAAAAATAAAATGTTGCTTGATCTTTAGATATGCTAGCTACCACCAAGTAAAATAAGGTTCAACAAAACCAACCTTTATATAGTTGGGGTAATTAGCATGGATATTTTTACTCAAGTAATGCTTAATTTTTACTGCAGCTATTTTTCTAGTACCAATGCAAGCAGACCTTCCAGAAAAATTTCTACCTTCTTCATATTCCACTTCCGTAATATTCCCTCAGTTTTCTTCTTCAACCCCAGAATGATTAACCTTCCCACAATCTTCTATATTTACCATGTCCTCTTTGAAGAAATGCCACTTTACCCTTGAAATTTTTTCCTATCCCACTTCTATTTATTCCCTCTTTTGGTACTATTCCTGGAATCCCTGTACCAGAATTCCTTCCCATTCTAAAAATTCCCTTTTCACACCTCTTTATTCCCTCGTGAATTTATTGCAGGATCTCACACACAAAGGGAAAAAGGATATGCTTTGAAGCATCAAGAAAGGGCGAAGCAAATTTCTAGTATAAGTTGAAGAAGTCATGTGAAAATCCAACCTATATTATTCAAATTCTATGTTTTTAGATATCATGCTTGCACTAGTGCACGCATGTTGTCCTACATGATAAAGTGAGTAGAAAGGTACCAGCAAAATAGTATAATTTAAGCGATGCAAGTAGATCAGTGCAAGCATGCACCCTGTCAGCAACATAGTACAAGTTATTCTTTTTGTAGCATACGACATAGGAAAGTGGTTATCATGAAAATTTATATGAAGTCCTTTCACTTCACCGACGAGTACTTATGCTATCATACTAACAAGGAGAAAATTATTTAAAGAACAAGGTGTTTTAAGTTAGAAATCATGATCATTTTTTTAATGAATTCTAAGTTATTTTTTGAATTATGAAGGACTGCGGAAATGTTTTAACCGTTGCTTGGACATAATTACCCCTCTTCGCCATAATCCTAAAATGTCCTTCACTCATAATTATTACCTCACCTAGCTATTAAAACGCTGCCGCAAGTACCAATCCGGCCTGACCTCAAAGTTGTCGTGCATCTACAATGAATGAACGGGTGATAAAGCGGAAAGGATGGTGGATAGTTGGATCTCTATTTATAAGAGTTGATTTCCCCGGTATTGCATGTAGAATTCTCAATTGTTCATAGCCGTTAAGTAGCAATGCCGCTTGTTCAGAATGAACCCTCATCTCTCAGCAAAATAGAGCAGACTATCGAGTATTATAATAGTCTTGCACTATTGCTAGACTCGGGTTTTCTTCCGTTCTTGCAGAAGTTTGACGGGCATTAGAAAGAAGTGGATTTACATCTTGCAAGGAGTTTTAGAAACAACCGATTGAAAATTGGGCCTCTCAAATTTAAAGTTACAGAAGAATTCATAGTAGCAATGATAGGCTTGGAGAACACTAGTGAACAGTGGTTCAAGAATTAGAAGCTAGAAAGGAAGCGTTGGTAGCATTTCATCGTTGATAAGAAGATAGAGGTAGACTGGAAGGTAGGAGTTCCGCACAGTGCCCTGCTGGAACAGTGGAAAGACCTCCTTTTCATCTTACAAAAGTTTGTGACTTGTGAGGGAAGATACACCCACACCCTAGTATGCCATTTTAGAATGCTGCAACATTTTGAAGCCAGCCGCACGTCCAGTGGTGGATGAAATTCCCCTATTTTATGCTTAAGAGCTTGGAGAAAATGGCTAAAAGTGTGTAGGATGGAAGTGTAGACCAGGCTGACATAAGGCTATATCACCATGACCTAATAAAAATTTTGGTCCTGAAATAGCTAGAAGTGAAAGGTATGACGTGGGAGGCACTGTTAAAACAACTGCACAAAGGGACAACTGTTGGAAAGGAGACAGAGGACCTCGCCAACACAAGCAAGGGCTAGAATAAAAATGGAAGGGGAAGTCCTTATTGCACCAGTACAAAAAGGAAATGATCTAAAAAAGCAGAAAAATGCCTCAGCTAGCACACCGGTTGAAGAGACCCCTTCTACGCCCGAAAATGACAACCTGTTAGTCCTTGCAGATGTAGCAAAGTTTGCAGAGGTCGAAGATGATGTTCTGTTGGTTGATTTCATCAAAAAGCCCCGGAAAAAGACTAAAGTCTCTGATGCAGGAAAAGAACCACAGTCACCACAGGGCATGGAATCCCCTCCTACACCAGTGCAAGAAGAAGCAACAATGCAAGAAGAAGAACTAGAAAAAGAAGCAGAAAACGAAGAAGTAGAAGAAGAAGAGATAAAAGGAGAAGAACCAGATGATGAAGAAGTAGAAGAAGAAGAAGCAGGAGGAGAAGAATTTGAAGAAGAAGAGGTGGAATCTAAATAAGAAAAGGAAAAATCTGAAAAGGAAGAGGCAAAACCCACAGAAGAAGAAGCAGAAGAATGAGAGGCAGGAGAAGAAGAACCAGAGGAGGAAGAATTAGAAGAAGAAGAATGAGAGGAGAAAGAACCAGAAGAAGAGGGACCAGAGGGAGAAGAGTTTCCTGATGTAACCATGGCAGATATGGAGGTCCCCAAGGAAGACACAGCTCCTGCCGAAACAGAAAAAGAAAAATATTTGGTAAATCTTGCTGCTCAGGTAGTTGAATTAGAGCTTCAAGTGCAGAACTTAGAGCAGCTTGTAGCCAAAGCACAGGAGGATAAAGAACAGAGTAAAGGAGAATTGATGGTAGAGATCCAGAAAAGGAAAAGAGAAGTTAAAGTCTGGAAGTACCAAGCTACGCAATGCTTCAGGCAACTTAAAAAGGTGACAAAGAAATCAAAGAATATAAAAAAGAAGAAGTCTGAAACATTGCAGGGAGATGATAGTATGCCAGAGCAAGATTGAGCTGGAATGCTCAAAGTTTTGAAGTTTTTTGCAAAGGTAAAGAGTTCTGTGAGGACATACAACATTTTAGGGATGGGAGGATGTTAGCCCCTTAATTTTCTCTCTTTTGGCCATTTTTCCCTTCCTAAATTATAACCATTTACCGTTTTTTAACCTCTGTTATAGACCCTCATCTTGCACTAGTCTAAGAATGATGACATATTTCGTATGAACTTTATATTTCATATTTTTAACTTAAATTAGTATTAATTAATTATTTATTACATGATTTCTTGCTTATAATCACTCTTGCAACTTATCGATATCTCCAATGTTTGTTTGGTAGTCAAGTGCTTACCGTGATCGCTGATCCTAGTGCAGGATCAGATCTTGCACTGGTGCCAGCACAGGGAATCCTTACAACAGATTCAGACCTCCTTGATCACTGCCTCATTTTGCACTGCTTTAGCCATGAAAACAAGTTAGATCTGAAGGCAATCGAGTTCCAGCCACGACAGCAAGGCAATACAAAGGTAGTCAAGATCGAACTGATGAAGAATGAACAATTGGAGATTGGCTACAGCCAGTTTTGTTGAACTGCCTAATTTGAAGGCCGAGAAGCTAAATTCTACATATCAGTTATGTAATTGGTTAAACTATCTTTTTGTCCTGCGGCCAAAGATCTATATAATGGAAAATGTAAATAGGATGAGATAATTTTTTGATGGAAGTTTGTATAGAATAGAGATATAACCAGGGAGGCAGTAACAGGCTTGTATTTTGTTATCGCCCAAATCTGTGCTAGACTATGTATTCACGCATGTATTTGCCTTTATGAATTAATAAGAAAGGGAGCTCCACCTCATCTTTCATAAATTGTATTTTTGTGTTTTAAAGCTGATGAATTGATAAAGTACTGAGTGGTGTTTCTATTTGAAAGGGAAATGCGCTAGTTGGCTAGGGCCCAGCCAACGTAGCACATTTACCCTATTCTTATGTTCTTGTAATTTATGCTTATACTATTAGGTGTGATTTAATTTACAACACATGTATTCCTATTTGAGTGAAAGCGGATCCACTATGCGAAGTAGTTAAATTTCCTTTTCCTGCACCTGATTTCAGATTGGTTTTCCCGCCTAGTCCAAGCAGGAGAAATAAACCTGCACTAGTGCACCTTGGTGTGCTATTCATTTTCTGCAGTTTCATTTGATTGGCTTTCCCCACTTGGTCCAAGTAGGAGAAATGAACCTACACTAGTGCACGCTGTTGTGATGCAGCAAGCCTTTTTAGTTTACTTCCAACAGTTTTCTTGCTTTCATTAATACTTTATGAAAAGATAAATTATATGGATCGTTTCTTTATTTCTGCACTCTGTTAAAATCATAAACATTCATTTTTATGTGTGCAATTTGATAACACTTGCAGTAACTAAGCACTTATTTCAAGAATTAAATGCCAAGTGTAAGAAGCTCTGATCTGGTGCAAGAAAAAGTTTCTTCCCATGGGATCTGAGTGCTCTAAACCTGAAAAATTTCAAGCCCTTGCACGAAGTAAAACGCTTTTAGTAAAGACACCATTTATGCCCTCTGCATAAATCTCTGTTCCTGCACTAGTGCAAGCACACTGCAATAGTGTAAGACAGATTAGTGCAAGAAGGAAATCTCTAAATAAGAAGGTTTGAAGGGCCCATCTGTTGAGACTTCTAAAGTGTCTCTGCTAAAGAAAACACACACTCAGTAGTTAATAAATAGTTAGCTAGAGTGATTACCCCTTTATTTCTCAATCTCTTTTGCAAATGCATTTTTCCTTGTTCCAGTCTTAGATTATTTTGATGGTTCAAGTTGCCTTTTTCTCTCTTTAGTTTGATTCTGCAATCTTTCCTTTAAAGAAAGTAGGGATTGACATTAGAAATATTCATACCATCTCTAGCATTGCCTGTGCTTCGTCTCTAAGTTTACGAATCCCCCGGGTTGACAATTTAAGTGTTGAGGAGTTTTCTTAAGTGTAACTCCTACACCCAACAACTGCTATATCTTGAAAACATTGGTGTAGGTCTCTTCAAGGATTATCTTGAAAACATTGGTGCAGGTCTCTTCAAGGATTCTTCCCTAATGGGTACTTTTTCACTACCGTCACCATCAAACATGGTGGAAATGGAAAAAGTTGTGACTTGCAATATGATATCTTCTACTTCATCTGATTTAAGGAAGATTACCAATAGTTCTGAAGTTGATAGTAGAAATGAAATCATGCCGCTAAGCCCCATTGAGCGTGCATACCAATAAATCTTTCTAGCTTGCGTGGCGAAACCAAATCCATCTTCTCCAATTGTATGGGTAGATCATTCATTAGAATATGGTACTTCTTCTAATCCATTTTCATGTATATTTTATATTGATGAAGGAATCATCCAATCAATGATGACAGAAGAAGAACCATGGGAAGATTATCATCATCATTCCCATCTTCCAGATTACATAGAAGATTTTTCAAATGAACTTAATCACCCTTCAGTTGTTGATTTCCTTTCGAATTCTGTTTTTATAGATATAGTAGATTCTGAGCGAAAGTTGTCAAATATCGAAGAATATATTTCTATCAATATTTCGACGAAACCTAAAGTTGTAGAAAACATTCATGTTGGAAAATCTTGTTCTCCATCAAAACGTGATATTTACCGTGTTCTCTTTTGTGAATTTTGAGATATATTTGCATGGTCATATGAGGAGATGCTAGGTATTGACTCTAATGTAGTTGAACATAAATTAAAATGTATCCTGATGTCAAACCAGTATGAAAGCGCCTCTATCTTGTTCACCCAAAGAAGGTTGTTGTGATTAAAAAAGAAGTTGAAACACTTTTGCATGTTGGTTTCATATACCCTGTTCCTCTTACTGATTATGTTTCCAATATTATTCCTGTCATGAAGAAACAAGTGAAAATACGAGTGTGTGTCGATTATAGGGATGTTAATCAGGGTTTTCCAAAAGACAATTATCCCACTCCCTTTATCGACCAAATTATTGATGAATGTGTCGGATGTGAAATATTTTCATTTATGGATTGTTTTTATGAATATAATTAGATCAGTATCTGCCCATAGAATCAATATAAAACTTCTTTTATTTGTCCATGGGGCACATTTGCTTACAAGAAACTCCCTTTTGGTTTGAAGAACGCAGGGGAAACTTTTCAGAGGGAAATGAACTATGCCTTCCATGAGATCAAACATATTGTTCAACCATACCATGATGATTTACTTGGTTATTCATGAAAGCGCATTGATCATCTGTAGCATTTGAGAGCTATATTTTTATGATGCCGACACTACAAAATATGACTCAATCCACACAAATGTATTCTTTTTGTTGGTTCTAGTCATTTGCTTGGTTTCATAGTGTCTAAAGGAATTCAACTCAACCCTCTTAAGGTTTAGGAAATTCTTGACTTGCATCCACCTTCCAATCTACTACAGTTACAGAGACTCCAAGGGAAGGCTAACTTTTTGAGGAGGTTCATTCCCAATTATGCTAAAATGGCTAGAGGATTTACTCATCTTTTGAAAAAGGGGATACCCTTCCATTGGGATCAGGTCGCACAAGCTTCCTTTGATGCTTTTAAAGATACCTTGATTAGAGCATCATTAATGTATTCCCCGAATTATCAAAACGACTACTTCCTGTGCTTCGCCGCTACATATACAACCATTAGAATGGTTTTAGTCCAGGAATAAGATGGGATTGAACATATGATATATTATTTGACTTGCAATCTCAATTATAAAAAAGTTAAGTATTCTTATGTCGAAAAGTTAGCTTTGGCAGCTTTCGAAGCTGTACAAAGATTTCGCCACTATATCCTACTTCAAAAGACTACTGCCATTTTGGATTGCAACCCTATGACATATATTTTGTCACGTCAATTGCTGGGGGGGAAATACTTAAAATGGATTTTCATTTTGCAGGAATTTGAATTGGAATTCATCAAATCCAAATCAAAGAGATCTCTAGTTTTTGTCGAGCTTCTTTACGACCTTCCCTCGAATGCCATTGATTCAACATCAAAACCATCAATTTTGGATGAGTCTCTGTTCCTAATTTCTTCATCTGACTCGTGGTATGGAGATATACTGATTTATCTCCAGACCCAAAATTTCTGGCCTAATACCTATCGCTCGCAACAACGACATATCTGATACCAAGCCAAAGATTAGCTGATCATTGGTGACACTCTTTATCATCGTGGTATCAATACGATTTTACGGAGGTGCCTCACACACGAGGAAGCCAAGAAAGTTTTAAATGATTTCCATTCAGGTGCTTATGGTGGATAGCCACTTATCTGGTTATGCTATTGCACAAAGAATTCTCCGTGCTGGTTACTTTTGGCCTACCATATTCAAAGATTGCATTATTTCCATCATAAGGTATCATGCATGCCAGATCTATGACTATAAAGCTAGATTACAACTTGCATCGTTGCATCTTGTCATCACTGTTGAACCATTTTCCAAATGGGTCATTGAATTCATGACATGTAACCCTCACTTGTCTAGTGGGCATGGTACATTATAGTTGCCATTGACTATTTCAAAAAATGGGCCAAGGTGATTCCTACATTAAACAACAGTGGCAAGATGGCGACACTTTTCTTTTTCAACCACATGGTTTCCCGGTTTGGTGTACCACATGTTATAATTACAGATCATGGGTTGCATTTTCACAATCATATGATGACTAAGTTAACTACCAAGTCAGGACTTTCACATGAAAGTTCTACTCCTTATTACCCACAAGCTAATGGACAAGCTGAGGCCATCAACAAAGTCCTTAACGGAATGCTTCAAAGAATGATAGGGGTTCATAAACAAAACTAGCATTTAATCCTGTACTCTGCTTTGTGTGCATATCGAAACTCATTAAGGAATGCAACTAGATTCATACCCTTTTAGTTGGTGTATGGTCTAGAAGCAATCTTGTCGATACAATGTCAAATTTCATCTCTTAAACTCACAATTGACTCGTTACCCGACACTTCTAATGAAGAATTGTGTTTCTTAGAACTCATCCATCTAGATGAAACCCATCGTGAATCCGCATTGGCTAACGACGTACATAAGAAATGGATCAAGGCATATTACAACAAAAAAGTCAAGCCTCACATTTTCTCAAAATGAGACCTAGTCTTGCTTTATGACTAGGAAGTTGATACATTAGGAGCAGAAAAAATTGAACCACTATTGATGGGCCCTTACATCGTCAAGTGTGTTTTGGCAAAAGGTTCCTACGATTTGGTGGATTATTATGGAATTCCATTGTCACAGCCCCGAAAAGGGTTGTACCTCAAACGTTACTATGCTAAATTGAGTGTAGTAAAATCATTGTATATGCTTTAATTGCATGTGTGTGTGTGTCAGTGTACCTTTTAGAATTTTTATGTGGTCAAGTAATCTACTTTGAATTTGTTGCAGATGTCAGAATCTTTGGAACCATTTTTTGGTTACGTCGATGGTGCTAGTCGTAGTACATAGAACTTATCTTCTGCAACATGGGCCATTTTCACTCTGTTATCACTCAGGTTGTCCCTAGGCTCCTAATAGGGATACGACCGAGGTAACCACAAACCAATCTTCTGATTGCAGGTCCTAGCCCACCTGCAATCAGAGAGGGATCTCTCCTTTTGATTCAACCTTAGTTGATGATTTTAGGCTAGCTTTCTAACTTCAAGGGAATGTTGACTGTGATTGGAAAGAAGGTAGGATTCTCGAACGAAGAGGCACAGTAAGGTGTTATAAGTTTCGAACCATTAGGCATGGAGTCACAGATTGAGGCATGCGAGCCTGTTCTTGGTCACAAGGGGATACAGAGCAGGATAGCCACACAGGATACAATATTGGGTCTGCTGAAAGTACGGAATGAACATCAGGGATGAAAGGCAAAGGAGAATCATTTCATCATGCTGACAGAGAGGAGAAGTGGATGAGAGGGATCTCGGAGCAGTTAAGAATTCCTAAGACATGCACTCATATGTGAAAGAAACAGCGTAAACCAGATCATTTAAGAATACAAGCTCATAACTGTTGCTGAAGAAAACATTGAAAAACGCAGAAATTGAACTTAAGGTGTATTGAAACAAATCTTAAGCTATTCTTTTTTCCTGCGATTTAGAAAGGCGGAAAGTGGTAGAAAACATAAAATAAAACAGGGGAGAAGAACACTTATTGGATCATGTAGAAGCACAGGAATTCCGTGATCATTCCTTGGCCAAGAGAAAACATCAAGTTGTTTCGCAATCCATGCTTTCAGTAATCTTTGATTATGGAAATTTATGACAGTTACAGTGCGAGTCTTTGCTCAGAGAAAATACTAGAAAGAAGACTGACCAACAACTACTACCAACCAACCAACCCCTCACAACAATGCTCAGGGTGGTATTTATAAACAAAATATCAGAAAGACATCATTACAAATGACCTTGACAGGTCTGCTTAGAACTCTTCAAAATCTAAATGGTGCTGGAATTAAATGCAAGTAAATCTTTTTGGCTACGCTGGGGGCAGCCGGATCGGAACAGGTGACGAGGTGGCCCTTGGGGACCAGATGCGGTGCTGCTGAATAATTGTGCTTTAGGGATGCAGTTCGGTTTTGGTGTGAATTGAATGTGCAATAATTATGATTTGAGAGCTTCTAGTGGTTTCGCTCTCCTTTGATGAATCTGCTGGAAGATATTCAATTTTCTCTTTCTTTCGGGCCGCTGCTCAAAATATTCGCTGATACACTTTTCCGCTACATTGATGGCTTCCGCCGTCGACTGATACTCTTTGACACGCTTGATGCCTACTGATTTGATCTGATACACTTTAAACTCTGTGAATGATCTGCTGCTGTCTTTAAACCGGATCCTTTGGCACGATCGGGCGATTTTCGGGCTCTTTCGGCGCACAATGGGCTCAGCAATCAGAAGATTCCCTGAAGATTCCTCGAAATGGCCTATTTCCTGTAGTGAAGCGCTCGCGCTATTCGCGCATCGGAAACTACCTCTGTTTCTTGATCTGGAGCTCCGAAGTGCGATTTTTCTTCCTGCATGAAACTTTTTCGGCTTTCTGGCTGTTGACGTAAGCATGGCGTCGGCTGTACGTCGGATGACGTTTGCTGTGGGTCCCTGGTACAGTGCGACGTGGTGAGATACTGGAGGTACTGTGGTGAAGAGACTCCAATGCGATATCGCATCGACGAGGAATGAGGGGGAATTGGTTTGGAGACTTGGCGCTTGCGACTGCCGATCGGCGATATCGCAATATCGCATCGGCGAAGACGAAGGGGTGGATGGGTTGGACACTCGGCGTTTGTAATCGCCGATCGCCGATATCGCAATATCGCATCGGCGGGGGGCGGATGGGCGATTTTTTGCATGAAGATGAGAGTGCGAAAGTGTGATGCGAAAACGGCTTTGAGGAGGAAAGGGTAAGTAAATGGGTGTGAAGGGTACTTGAGGTTTCGGAAGGAGTCCGATTACCTCGGAGGGATTTTATACTTTGGAAGGAGTCCATCGTATCTGGAAGGTGGTTTTGGAGGTCAAGGGTTCTTGCTGAGTTTCAGATAAACTGAGCAATTCCCGGGAGTATTTATGGTTATTTTTCAACCAGGGGGAGGGATATTATGCAGGGGAATTTTACATAATATTAATAAGGGAACGGGAAGAATAGAGAGCTAAATAATAATGTTAGTGGTTAATATGGAGATGGTAAGAAAGCGCTAAGTTCGGGAGACCTTAGGCTGTTACAAGGGGGTAGGACCATACTTTGGGAGAAAATATGGAACAACTTTGAATAAAGCAGATCTTTACTCAAGCCAGAGTTATGGAGATGATGAACTTAAGAGGTGTCAAGCAGATCTTGACCTCTTTTGGGGAAGTTAGTTAATGATTGGGAAAACAGAGAAGGGGAGTCAGTTATACCTGTTTTGAGCTTTTTTGCTTACAAATCTTTGCTGATTATGTTCTGCATGACATTATACCTGAAAACCTGGAACTGGTAAGCAATTCAACAACCTCAGAACTACCTACCCAGCCTACTTTCCTAGCATTTTTTCTTCTTTTGTTTGGGGGTGCACTTAGACTTGCAAACCCGTCATTCTTTTTTCTTTTGATGCTTTCCTATCTACTTACTACCCTTATTTCTACCGGAGCCCAGATTAAGCTGTTGAGCTCGTCTGTTTCTCTACCTATCTAAGAATCTGCCAAGATTAAACTGTTTGGACAGATTTACAATCTCTATATTCTAAAACAGGAAATTTAAACCTAGGGAGACCAAGATTAAACTGTTTGGACCTCCCTTTAACTAAAAATAGCGACACCGGGATAACTTTACAAAATTTGAAGGCAATTAGATGAACTTTGAAGTAGCCTTCTTCATTTGGAGACTGTTTGAGCAAATATGGAGCATTGCAACAAGCGAAGTACGACATATTTGGCCTGTGAAATGCCAATCATGAAAAATGAATACCTGCTGTAGCAAGAAGCTAACACACTCCAAGTGGAAAATTAGTGAGTTTTAAAGGGATTTGTATCGATTGTTCTATGAACAATATTGCTAAGTATAGTGCATTGATCAAACTTCTCTCTAATGCCATTTCACTTGGCATTCGCCGAATCATCATTAGGTTGGATAGCTCATTGTACTGCAACTAACAAACGTTTATACCATCTGAAACCCAACTATTGTTAGTATGTTCCTTAAAGTTCGTCTTTTGGAAAGACATTTTGAGTACATTCAATATCAACATAATTCCATAAAATTTAACACATTAACTTATTCATTAGTGAACTATGTGTTAAATAGACATTTGTGACACATGTAAAAGTAAATTTTCAATTTCATCAGTAGTTGAATAGGATTGCACATAACCATATATAAAAACTCTGAAAGTAAAAATAGATAGATGTTTTAAAGTTTTTACAAAATTTGTGTCTAAGACATGTATGATTATCTGACCTAAAAACTCAAAATGCATACAAAAATCACCCTAGGTAGACCTAATGATGCTCATGATAATAGGTCACAACCTGAGCTATCATGGGAAATAGCCTCATCCAATGGCTAGGAAAACGAATAGTATAGAGTTGCAGCCTCATAGGTAACTCCTTGACCCGGATATCCAAAATACCGAGGGTTAACCCTCTACATGATCCTACAACTCGGCCAGTGTCTTGGTCAAATCCAAACCCTGGAGAACTGCCCTCTCGACATTTCTCCGCGTTAGTCCACCTGCCTCCTGTTGATGTCCCATAGGTTGAATAGTACCAATATCTGTATGCATGAGAAAGATTTTAGTTTAGTCTTGGAAACATAACAAACACAAAATATGTGGAAACTTAAAAATAAAAAATATTTGGTCATAATAAATTTACCTATAGCAGCCCATTGAATGCCCACTAGTAAACTCAACTCTGGATCTCCACGAAAATCCATCCCTGTGTATGGATTATCCTCGATGAAATGTGTCGTCGATTGAGCCAACTGAAGAATGCAATAGAAAATGTGATTGATGACTGACCAGCATGTCTAGCCATCAATTCCACCCACCTCTGCATCTATGGATCTCTAGGACCAGCTACACCCAGTGTTACATGCTGAGGTTGCATCAATGGAATTCTCTCTAAGGTAAAAGTGATTAAGAGAAATCCATAGCTAAAATCTTCATCTTACCGCTCTTTACCTTTGTCAGCTGTTCCTTTAAGAAATTATGGCCTCACACCAGTTGAATACAGTTGCCTCAAGACACTCAAGAGCATATTGCATGTATGATCTGTTCGCCAGATGAAGTGTCACACTACATACCAACTTTGCGATAATGAAAAGGATTTTTCTCAAATGAAAATCATGTAGATCCCTAATGTTTATTTTCCCATCCTTGATAGGCTGTGTACCTAGCCGACAAAATTTTCGAATATAGTCCCTCACCGATTCACCTCCACAGGGCAAATCCTAAAAGAGAAATGGGGTCACCATGTATCGACAACCCGGTAAGAAAGTAAACATCATCAATCATAATAGTGACCACTTGTCCCTTATATGAAAATCTTGATCCGTTGGATCCCATGCATGAACTCAGAACTGCAATAGTTCTAATTCTTGCCTAATCCTAAACAACCTGAAGTATTTGAGAAACCCACAGTTTCTGAGGGCCTCAACTGTACCTGGGTCATTTAGGGCAACCATGTCTTGTTCTTGATGCTCTCTTTCTTGCCAAGTAATATATATTGTGATCTGATGAAAGCCTAAAATCAAACCATAAGCTTAGTTAGGATCCATTTCTTGCAAAAAACTAGAGAAATTGTGGGCCAAACAGGTGAAAAAAATTGTGAAACTCACCCAGCGTAGCCCAGGCAAGGAGACAGTGTGCTATAGAGCACGTACCCTTCTATTTGGGTGCTTTGCAGTGCAGTTTTTAATGTAGAAGGCTACGTTGATCCCAGGGAAAAATGTATTAACCCCAACGTCCCTAAAAACCTAAAAAAATTGCCTGAAACAACAAAATAATGACATGAAATTAAAGAGAAGGGGTAGATCTTCTACCTGGTCTAGATGGAACGAGAAATTATCCATAGAATCTCTCACAATCAGCTATAGAAGTTCAAGGTAAAAAACTAGTTTAGAGCACAAACTAAACGATAAATATCAAATGGTGAAAATGACATGGTAAATTCTTGTTTTATGTTTATTTCATGATAATTAAATGAATAAAATTTAGTATTTACATATTTTTAACAATGAAACGGGTATGTTTGATCCATTTGGTGTTGCTTTGAACAGATTTATAGCTGATATAGTGAATTTAATGTGCATGATCAGGAATTCTACTTTGACCACAGAGCATACTTTTATCTCTTTTTCAAGCTATGTTAAACATAAAAAAAGGAATCCCCCTTGGGGTCCTCTTTAAGCTCCTTTCAGAGTCTTGAAATATGAAAATATTGTCAAGCGCTTGTCCTTCTCAGCTCTTTAATAGATTGGAAACGACATCTACTTAGTATAAGTTTAACCCTTTTCCTCACTAAGATAGATTATTTACGAAAAAGGAATATGTTGATCGAACATGGTCAATAGGTTCTCTCTCATATTATTTTACGCTTTTTTAGACTTGAGAGACAAACTTATGAAAAAATAACTTGTGAAGTTTTCTTTTTTGTCTCTTTTCAAACTCTCTAAACATGAAAAGGACTGAGTTATCATTGTTGTTAAACTCGTTAAAACATCAAATAGCAAAAAACTTTTCCATCATGACAAGACCAAGTTTCACCTTTGCTAGACTCGTTAAAACATCACAAAGTAATGGATTCACCTGAAGGGTGGAATTATACTACAAGAATACGTTATCCTCCTCAAGCTTGATAAAAAATAAAGAGGTACTAGTTAGCAATGACTAGGGAAAATGGGAAAAAGGGTAAACCACTTTATGGCAACAGGCCGCTCTTGAACATGACACTTTCACTTCATCTCTTTGAGTACTTGGGTTGGGTTATCTGCTTGATGGGTGGAATTATACAACAAGAATATGTTATCCTCCTCAAGCTTGATAAAAAATAAAGAGGTACTAGTTAGCAATGACTAGGGAAAATGGGAAAAAGGGTAAACCACTTTATGGCAGCAGGTCGCTCTTGAACATGACACTTTCACTTCATCTCTTTGAGTACTTGGGTTGGGTAATCTGCTTGATGGTTATCATACCATCCATTACTTTGGTTTTGGGTAAATGCTACCAATTAATTTAGTGTCGCTGACATGTTCAAGAGAAGTCACTCAGTTTAAATTCATCCTTTGCATTACTCATCAGCCTTCATTTTCATGACTGCCATTCCTGAACCTTGTGTTGTCAATCACATTCTATCTCCAAAAATCATTGCACTCGTTTCATGTCATTGATGTGGGATACATCAAGGCCATCTTACGATGATTTTCTTCTTGTTGACATCAGCACATTATCCAAGAAGTTGACTTAGAAACACCCTTTTAGTACCTTTGGGCTTGCATACATCAATGGAAAGTTTCTCGCTTCCAGCGATAGGTTGACATCACTGGCCTTCGAACGAAAGAATTTTTATGGTGTTCGACATGAAAACATCCATTCACACGATGCAAAATGTACTGTAGTACCTTGAGGATCATTATCATTATCCGTGATTTCTCTTGCGTCTGTTAACAGCTTATGTCATTGGCTGGTAATAAAATGGTGTCTTCCCATGTTCGACTTCAGATCAAATATTCACATGGTTAGAATCGTACTTGAGCAAATTATTGAACAGGATAGAAGACCTCGGATCTAGTTTCGTCCATCCGAGCTGTGATTTCAGGAAAGTATCAAATCATCCGTACGATGGCTTTACACTGATGGTCATCCCATCATGGGTCTATATCTGTAGACAACTATCTATGTACATATAATGAAAAGTTTATATGCTAAGAATGGATATGCCTTCTCTCGGAAAATCATGAAAAATCCAAAATATCATGATATTATGTATTGTAATTGATGCAGGTTACTATCCGCTTCAGAACCTCCTCATCACATCGTAAAGCATATCACTCGACATTATCATTTTCGACTTCATGCTTTATTGGGCAACTATTACAGGTCTATTTGGGTACATCACTCCCTTCTTTAAGATCATTACTTTTAGGGCTCATCAAACCCTAATTCAGTTGCTACATGCCGTATACAAGTCATCACATTGAATGCCATCATTCATGCGAGTTTCCTGGCATGAAGACATCTTGAAATGACTCCTTGAGGGACCAGCGTAGCCTTGGTCAGGGGTAAGTGCACTGCAAAGCGCTTAGGCCCATTCAAGCTTGCTCTATAGAGCACTTAGGCTCACTTTGACTTGCGTTGGACGAGATTGAGCGAAATCTTCATAGGGTTCTAGGAATATTATTTCATTCTAGACCATTCTAGAAGATTCCCACCTCTTATCCTCTCCTGTGAGCTCTAAATTGGATAGGGAATGAATCAAATAACCTCCTATCCTCTCATCCCTTCCTCCATGTAAACTAACTCCCAAATTCGAAAGCCATTCAATGCCTAATTTATGACAAAACCACCTCCATTTCCCTATTAATTGAGCACTCATCATAGTGATCAGGGGCTGCACTTTGAGAATTTGTAAGGAGATATTGTTGGTGTGAGGTTTGAGATTATAAGCAAGTATTGTTATGCTATCAGAGTGTTGTGATTTGGTGTGATGAGGGATGGAACTCAAGCTGGATGAGTGAAATGGGATTGGACTTCTTGATTGTAACTCTTCCTTCTACTTCATAAAGTTGTTTACACCTTTTCCCATATTCTTGTCTTTATGTATGATGATTATATGTGTAAATGTTTTTGATTCCATTTACTTGTAGTAGATAGATCTCTTTTTTTGATTGGTTTTTGTCCTCTGTTTATGATTGCATGTACTTATCGAGCAGATTCAGTTTGAGAAGGAGTGACAAGACATATTCAAAGGAAACAAAGGGAAGCAAAAGATAACAAGTAGGTCCCTTGTCTTATTTATCTTCTATAGGGAAAGGTTAAACTCTTTAAATATATTGTTCTAGGTGTAGCTACCCACTAGGGAAATTGTGTTTATCCGTAGATGCAAAATTCCACATAACACCACTCCCACTCAACTACCTGTACCACCATTTCAAAACCCACACATTGAAGTAGCTCAACCCACTTACAATGCTAAGGTACAACACTTCCAAACATCTCCTCTTAAGATCAATGGTATTCACCATAGATCAGGAAGAGTATTGCAAAAATGAGATTATATTGGTATCATTGAAGCTCCACAAACAGAAGAAGAAGATTCAAATGAGAAGACCACAAAATCATGGGTTTCACTTGATGAAGATAAGACATCAAAATCAGTGACGAAGAGAGCTCCCTCATGGTTACCATCAAATCCTCCATGTAGTTAAGAGAACAATCAGCAAAAAGAGGAATATTTGAAGGTCATGGTAGAAGAAGACATGAATAATGATCTAGATAAGAAAGAAAACCAAGGACACCAAAGTTATATTGAGGTTTGATTCCATAAAATCAACAAGATGGAGCATCACTCTCTTCTTCAACTATGCTTGACCCTTTCAAAGTCAAATCATTTCGCCTCTGAAATCCAGGTACATGTCAAAGCATACATTTCAAGCCTACACATCATTTTGTCTATCATCTTGATGTGCACATGGCTCCATTGAAAGTATTCTTATACTTGAAAGTGATTTCTTTTTCAAGTAGGTTAGGGTAGAAAAAAAATTGAAAATGAAAATTAAGAGAAAAAAATAAAAATATCAGGTGAGAATCTCCTTTGAGGCACCTCACATTGGCTCATTGATTGAAAACCTCCATTAGGTGGTCAATGGGTTGGGACAAAAGAAACAAAAAAGAAAAAATAAAATATTTTAGGTGAAAACCTCCTCTAGGGCACCTAGGTAGACATACTAGTTGAAAACCTCATTGTGGCGGCTAGTAGGCTTAGAAAAAAAAATCCTTGCTCCATGTATCTCTTTGATAATGTAGGTGCTCGTCAACATCTAAAGGAAAAAAAAACAAGCTGCCGCTAAAGAAAGGAAAAATAGGTCAAACCTAGTCAAAAGCAGTCAAATTTTGACTTTCTCCTTCTTTTCTCAAATGCTCCAACAAGGCCAAGGCCATTCCAATCCATCACCCTCATCTATTTCCACCATCCACCCATCATTCTCAAGATTTTCCCATTCAATTTGTTTGTTGTCCTAAAAAACTATACGAAGACTCTATTTTACTACAGGAAACACAAATACATAGAGGAGAAATTTATTTTTGCCATAACTTGAAAACCATGCATCCATTTAAAAAATTGTTTCATGGGGAGATGCATATGGATTACGGTAACATGCCCAAGAAATTTCAGCAAATTCCAGTGCATGGTTTCCAAGAAATTGGCTTCCATCTCCTTCAACCATTTTTAGTTTTTCTCAAGATCTGTGCATTCATTGACCAAATGTTTTTTATGTGGAGGTGCATAATGATGATGGCAACATGCTCAAAAATTTTCAGGTCAATCTATTCTACCGTTTGGGAGATATGGAGAAGGAAAGTCTGCTAAAGAGGTTGTCCTAAATTACTACAAGAGTTTCCTGTAGTACTACAGGAAGTTCTAAAAATCTATAGGAAAGGAAGTCCGATGGAAAAATTATGATGTAGGCCTATTTTGGGATAGTTAAAAAGTACATTGACTTTACCACATCTCAGCCAACACCCTTCATGACCATGTCACTCTATGGACACACCTTCCACTCATTCCAATACCTATTTACCCTCCAACATAGAAAGGACATCAATATTCAAAAACAATATGGCAGCTATAGCAGCCTATTTGGAAGTAACAGCAAGGTCTAGGCCTAACCTTCAGCACCATGATTGAAAGAGGAGAAGCATAACTACAGGCATAATGAAACTCTAATAGAGCTCAGCGTTAACAGAGGAAGCCATCACCTACATATCAACAAGAAGACAACCCATCATCAAAATAAGATCAACAAAAAAGAAAAAGGCAGTCAAGAAGATGTATCTGAGTCATGAGAAGCATAACAACACCAAATGAGCAGCAGCATGCATGTCTCTCCAACAACCATCAAGTAGGTACAGGTATGCAATATTATTGACCTCTTCTCTTAAGCATATTATAGTTAGAAATTTATTTTCAATGCATGAGAGATGAGGTTTTATAAGCTAAGGATGGGTCAACAGTCTCAACCACCTTCAACTAGTTAATTGCAGCTCACTCCTTCACTCATGTAATGTTGAAAAGTCAAATTATGAAGGGTGATGATTTCAAGGAATGACAACAATAGTTAAAAGAATAAATTTTTGCAAAGGCCAAGTCACCACAGCACTCCAAGCCCTCCATCCACATCATATTCACTATCTATCCATCATTCATCCATCCTATTTCATAATTTCAAGAAAAAACCCTATCTCACCTTGAAAATTTCTTGAAAAAGCAAAGAGAGCATCCTCTATATTTTCACAAACTTGCAACATTTCTCATCACTCCCATATAGTTAGAAGACTCTGAAGGAAGAAGGAATGACTACTACATGAAGGCAGAATGCTACTACAAGAAAGAAGAAAGAAAAAATTGTGATAAAACCCAAAAATGACAATTCCTAAGAGAGATCTAATTAAAAGAGAGAACTCCAAGGCCATTATGCAACCATCTAGGCCACAAGAGAGAAGAAGAAGGCAACAAAAGGAAATGAGGCATCCACCATCAAAACAGAACTCAAACTGCAATGATGAAAAGAGACTTTCCAAGAGGTCTCTAATCTCTTTCTATATTTTGTCCAAGGCCTAAAAGATGTTATAGAAATTAGATAAAGGCATGGGAGTGAAATTGAGGGCCTGTCCTAGGCTCAAGCTATCATTTATACTCAAAAACATTTCATGTAGGTCTCCTACAGTTTTGATAGGAATTACTACAGGATACACTAGTTCTAATCTAAAGACATTTTGAAGGTTTCAAAGGCTTCCAAATGGTGGAACAAGGTAACATAAGGTTGATAAGGATGTGGAAGACCTTGCCAAACTAAAAAATATTCAAGAAGCATCTTGAGTAAGGGGAAGAAGGCAAACTAATGGTCTCAAGAAACAAGGATTTTTTTTTGCACAAATATGTTTTTGGGCTTGTCCTTGCAGAACTTACAACCAATATTCTTAATGCACAAGAGAGAGGCCACCAGGGCCATGAAACAGGCACAATGAGGTCACTAAGTTGCTCAGAGGATGAGCATACTTTCAATAGGGGGTATGATGGGCCTCTAAATTATATATAAATTAAGGCCCATGCCTCTAAATTAAACATAAATTAAGGCATATGACTATGCTTCAACACGTTAAACCTCTCTTTTTGCATTAGATAATGTATTTTTAACTTTAATATATTCATTGGGAAGGTTTATGAATAATTGCATATTTGAGCCTAATATTATTAATTTGTGTGGAATATTATGAGAATATTGGGCAGATTATGAAGATTTGGAGGAGGAAATAATTTAGGGACTTGCTCCCTACTACAGGAGGATCACTATTAAATAATAAATTAGCAAGATATTATGGAATTATGGCACATATTGTGGAACTCCAGTGATTGATAAAATCTAGGAATGTGTTCCCTGCCATTTAATGCAGATTCCCAGTATTTGGAACGAGATCCACTAATCAAGGGATTTTGGTGGGGAAATCTTCCTCCATTCATGGGGAATGATTCCTAACCATTTTTTACAAGTACCAAGTCGATTTTTCCTCTATGGGGAGATTTTCATTAGTGTTCTTGTGGAGAGAACTCGTACTTCTGTAGTTCCATTGTATTTTCTTGTACGGATGTAATTGTAATGATGGAAATAATGAAGATTGGTGTAATGTTCAACTTATAAATCTTGTTCTCCTCCATAGGTCTCTGATTTTCATTGGGCTTGGCCATCCCAGGAGCCTCAGAGCCCTTTTGCATCATTTTCTTTCCTTCTTTTCACTTCTTATTCACATGCATCTCTTGTTTTTGTTTCTTTCTACTTCTGCATTTGGTATTATCGATTTCTTGTTGTAGGATTGGGTTAAATGGTTGATGTAAGTTCTTTTGTAGAATCAGAAGCATAATTTCATCCTTGGAAGAGATACTTGGATTAGTCATCTTATTCCCAAATATAGATTTCTGGAACTCTTTTGTGGCAATTAGCAGTAAATTTATGCTATTTGTTAGAGCATTTTAATGAGATTCAATCAAGTTGATTCCACTTGTATTAGATCACAAAATATTCTATTTAATAAAAAAATTTACCCCATTTCATTTTCACTTGATTAGGTTAGGAATTTGATGGATTTACTTGCTCGCTAGTTCTCAAATTTTTTATTTTTAGACTAGTAGTTTTCTGTTATTTTTTAGCATGGGTTAACAAAGGTATTTTTGAGTAACTACACTTGGAATGGAGACCTAAGACATCCTAATCAATAAAAAAAATGTCCCATCCAATTTTGATTTGATTTCTTGGTCATTCGATGAATTATAATTTCATATAGTAAATTTGTAACATCCTGTATTATAACAGGGGATCCTGTAGGAGAACTAGTACATCCTGTAGGAAATCCTGTAGCAGCCCGTTTTGAGCCCAAATTGAGAAAAGTCATCATTGAAGCTGGGATTAGGCCTCTACTTGACCTCCATGCCATCAAGACCATTTTAACCCTCTTCCTCTATACCTGTCTCCCATGCCAAAGAACAAGTGAGGATTATTATTTCCATTTATAAAACGAAAAGGTTAAAAAAAGGAGTTCTTTTATATTCACACATGCACATAACAATTAATACTCCTTAGATCAGAATCCATGCTCATTTAGTTTAAATCATCACATGTGATAAATAGGGTTAAGTTAGGTTTCTTTTACATTTAGTTCATGATCTTTATGCAATTAGAATATTTTTCTTTCCTTGTACTTTATTTCTTGCAATAGGTTAAGGTTTCCATTTCGAGCATTTCATTTTCTGAAATTAGTTTAGGATTTGGTTTCAGTACATGCACTCCATTACATCAAGACAACAAAGGAAGGACACATTGTATGCTGCACATATAGTGACAATACTTCTTAAGTTTGTATGAACCCTGGGTTGATAATTAAAGTCGGTAGCCTTGGGAGTTGCAGCATTCTTGTTGCAATACTGAGCTCATCACTATCAGAGAGAGACCTCTCTAGATTGAAGGGGATAGCCTTCAATCTACTAGTTTAGTTTGAAAATGTTACCTTAGGAAGTTTTATTTTACAACCAAGAAACGTTTTGAGTGCTAATGGCCTATACTTTATCCCCAAAGGTCTAGTATTGAAACTTTTCTCTGATACCACTCCGTAACACTCACTCCCACACCCTTGTCTCATCTCAAGCTATGGGAGGCATTACTTGTGTACCTTAACCTAACCCTTAAGGTATGTTTTGGATATGGGGTAAAAAAATTCTCTTTTACTAATGTCTTCAAACCTCAAAACAAACTTCACCAACGTGTTCATCTTGTCAAGAGATTTCTGGTGATATAAAATTTCCCTCGATCATACGCTTGGATTGAAATTTATTCCCATGAGACATCTAGTCAATTATATTAGGCCAAATCATCATTAGACATCCATTTTGAATCCATGTGGTCCTTGTCAGACCCTTGTGGCATTGCCACTTCAATTTACTATGAGGCCTACTAAGTCCTTACCCATGGTTCTTTGTGGCACGTCATCGTTATATCTAGCCCACAACTTATCCATCCTACCAATGTTGAGTTGCCACTCAACACCCTTAGATGAATGGATATTCAAAACCATCTACATGCAAGGGGAAATACTATGAAGGGGCCACCATATACCATGTGTGCCCCTCATGACACTGACACATTAACTTAAAGTGAGGTCCACCAAGTCCCCATCTTTTGGAATTTATCATCGTTTTCCCTTTATATATGCCCTACACACATTTGGCCCTTTTAGAGGTGTGACAAACCTCACCACCCTAGACCCATAGATCTACAAGTCCGAAACTCTATGTGAAGGTAATCGAAACTATGACCCACCACGTACCACATGGCATCCACATCAACATAAAGCAGTGTTCACTAAACCCTCCCCATGTTATCACCAAAAAATGATCACCTAGCTATTTCTAACTAGGTGGATCGAAATACACCATGTGGATTTAATTTTACCATTGTAAAATCACTTTCACTACCGAAAATACTTTAGTAAACCACTTTTATTAAATTATTTTTTGATTTAAACAAAAAAATCCCATGAGAATAATTACATAAATAATTATTTATTTAATTTTCTCTAGAGAATTATTATTAAATCATTATTTAATAATATTCCTTGTCCCATTTGACTAAATCCCTTAGGAATATTTAAACAAATCATTATTTATTTGAATTTCCTTATTTTTGTTATTAGAATAATTATTAAATCACTATTTAATAATTATTTTGATTTCACGCCTTTCTTGTTTCTCGTGAAATAATTAATAAATCATTTTATTTGTTAATTATTTCTAAATAAAGGAATTTAACCATTTTCAATTCTTTTTCCCTCTCCAATAAATATAATGAAGTATTCCAAGTAGTTAGATCTGAATTTGGTCATAATATTTTATTATTCTCTATCTTCAAGATTAACTCCATACTTTGCTATATAGAGGTTTTTCATTCATTCCTCACCATCATCATTATCATCATCAATATTGTCGTCATTTTCTTGAGCTCCCATTTGAGTTCTTCACTTTGTTTGGGTTTTTCACACGATTGGGAGAGAGAATCTATTTCTGAAGCATCAAGGATATCAAAGGAACCATCCCACGGAGGGGGGCTTATAGACTAATCTGTAGATATCCTTCACCAGGTGTTATCAATAAAGATTTATTTGTTTAAAATCATCTTTCCACTGGGTTATTATTTTGGATACATCGTTTTGCTACTATTTGTTTTAGATCTTGTTTTCTTTTACTGTAGATTTTCAATTTGTGTTGCAGATCTAGAACGAAAACATCCATCAACTTGTTTTTAGGGTCACTTTTCACCTATTGACTTAAGTGAGGGTTTTTGGTACATCTTCCAAGAATTTTCATACTAACAAATGGTGACTCCACTGGGCCTTTATTTACATTTATCGTCAACAAATGGTGAATCCACTCGTTTAATAACCAAGTTCTTGGGTGATTGATGTTTTAGAAATTTCAGGGTTTCTTTAGCCTTTTTTTAGGCCTCTCAATTTTATTTCCAGTTTTAAGCACTATTTTGTCTTATTTTCATATTCTGAAGGGTTTCTGGTCTTTTCCACAGGTCACAGGTACCATCTGAGCAGGAGACAGCAACATCTGTTTGAAATCTTTCAACTGAGACAACCGGGAAAAGAGTGCACTTTTTTCCCTATTTAGTGCACTCCAGAGCACACTTTTTTCCCCAGAAACTGCACTACCTCAGAAAATAGGTTAGTACCTACACTCCCCATTTTTTTTGAATTTTTTATAGTTTGTCTGAAAGTGTTGTCTGTAGACTGGTTTGGGTTTTTCAATTCTGTTAATCTATCTCCCTTAGGCCTGGATCCACTAGTTTTGTCTCTTTGAGGAAGGAAATAGCCCCCTAGGATTTAGAGTACTCCTCCACATTATTAGGAAGGAATTTGTCGAGTGAGAAGTCTAGGGTTTTTAGCATTTTTAGCCCCTATTTTTCAACTATGATACATTACTTTTTAGATCCATTGAATAGGTTTATTTTCTCCTTTTCTCCCTTTATAATTTGGGTTTTCCTTTTTCCCATTAGGATCCCATTGAGCATCCTAGGTCTTAGAGCCTCATACCTGTCCTTTATAGTAATTTTTGCCTCTAATTTTTGCTATTTTTCTACACCATTTTCAATAGCTCAGGCCTTTAGATCCTAGTCCCTTGACATAAGATATTTTTGGCCTCTTTTTGTGTCTTTGAGTATCTTGTTTACCTTCTCTTTCCTAGCTACCTGGTCTCCCTTGTGGGTGGGGTTGTGTATGCTTGATTGGCTGTTTAATTTTCTGTCATTTCAGATTCATTTACAGTATTTCAACATTTTACATTCAATAGCATATGGCATCATGACACATGCTTAACTAACTAATCCACTTGACACATATTTTACACACACTCACACCTTAAGCGAACGAGAGGTTGGTTAACATTGCCAAGGTAAGACATTAAACACTACACCTTATTAAATCAACACACATAGATTAAGCCCACTTGGTCATAAGGGCCAAACGATATTTGTACTGTAGGTGTAGGGTCGATGGGATAGGCTTCAAATAACACCCATCGGTCACTTTTCATTGAGACATAGAAGTTTTCATATTAGGGAGCTTAAAATCCTTCACCGTCCCACGGTCAAAGCCAGAGTGTGTCAGAAACCCGATTCAGAGAGGGTTAGGCTAGGTCATCATGCGAGAAATTCTCCTCGGGGCTACCCAACCAATGGAAATGAATTTCGTGCAGTGGATGACTACCAAGAAGCTCAAGACTCGACCACCCCCGTGTTACGAAGGTAACCATAGTGACCAATATTCATAAAACACATTATAGGATTGGATGTGGGAAGTAGTTGGTCCTCTACCCCACCTTTCTATGGACAACTCTGCTTGCAGGGATGAGATTCTGTGAAGTAAGAAGTTCTTTGGAAGGCCATGTGAAATAGTATATTTAGGATTGTTTGAGGATTCATGTCACCTTTAGGCTAGAGGTATTTTTTATTTGATAGGACGTGTTTTCTTGCATTAGAGTAACATCATTAAAATTGTTATTTTACACTTGGCACCACTGCACTAGGTGTTTGCTTGCTATTTGGTTCTCTTTTCTTCCTATCATTATCACTTTGTCTAGACATCATAGCACCTCCAAGGTGTTTGTCACATCAATTCAAGGGCTTCACCCTCAATTCCCACTAGATTATATCACTCTTCCCCGTCGAGAGTAAGTTCATCCTCCTAGTCCTCCATCGAGTCATCATTTTGATTATGATTAGGATTCTGTTGATTCATCCTTTGATTTTGCATCCCCTCATCCTCATATCACCATCATGTGAGGTACCAATGTAGGTACAAGAACCTAGGGCGGTAACCCAGGTGCCAACCAGGGTACCCCCATTAGCGGAACCTCGATTGGTGTGGTCACTTCGACTCCCTTGCCTCCTTTTGTCAATGATCTAAGTCTCCCATATTTTAACCAACTTATCAATGATCCTCTTCTCCATGATCCCACATGGCCAACAATTCCTACAAAACTCCCCTTAGACATCCCAAAGTTTTATGGTAATCTTGGTGAAGACCCAATCAATCATGTTTGCTCCTTTCATATGTGGTGTTCATCCAATTCTATTACTGGAAACTCCATTCATCTTCGACTGTTCCAATGCACACTCACTGGAGGTGCTCCAAAGTGGTATGTAGATTAGCTCGGGGTAACCATTCCACTTCAGCGACTCTTGACACATCCTTTCTTTGATATTTCCAGTTACCTCTCCGTTATGATACTGGTACTAAACTTTTGACTTCATTTCGTCAAACTTCTACCACTCGCCTTTCTGACCATGTTCAGGAATGGTGTAAAAGAAGTAGTGTATATTGATCTCCTAACTTTGAGGATCAAGTCTGTATGGATTGGTTTCTTAGATCACTGCTAGCCCCCATTGCGAAAGATTTTGCTTCTCATTTTCCTCAATCTGAGGAAGAATCTCTCCAGATAGCTCTCAAACTTGACCCAATTTATGCCCATCCAGGTTACATTTACATAGTCGTCCCTGATCTACCTTGGCCTGGTGTTGCTAATGTCCTAGGGGCATATCATGCCACATATGGCATTGTTGTAACTCTTTCACACCCCAACCATATTCTCCTCCACATATTAGTTATTGTCAGCCTCTGGGAGGGGCCAGTCTCATATACAATTATCCCTCCCCTAACCCTTGTTAGGGCACTCCTTATCCAGGTCCCAACACACCATATGCATATCCCATATCCTTATCAATCGATGCCAAGGCCAACTATAGCACTCCTTGCTTATACCAATGTATGCACAGCCTAACACTCCAACACCTTCGGCACCAATGCCTCAATCCCCCATGCCTACTCCCCCTCCACCACAACATGCACCTCCTCCACAAGGACAAGTGTATTCTCAGCAAAGTGGTCCCAATTCCCTTAATCCCAAGAAAAAGAATAAGGGGAAGGGAAATAGGAACCAACAATAGCAAGATAATCAAGGCAACCAGTGTACTTAAGCCATTGCCCCTCAGGGTCCTCCACCTAACCCCGCATCCCAGCAACAGGGCAGTCAGCCCAAGTAGAGGAAGGGTCTTCGTATGAACAAACCTTATGCCTGTTGTTGAGTTTATGGTCATTATACTCATGAGTGTCCCCTGTTACCTTAGATGCAGAAAGAATGGGAGCCTCAAGCAGCTTCTCAAGGATCGCAACCTTCCACTCCTCCTCCCCTCCTACTTCATCTCAACCCACTGTGCTTACCAACCCTTTTCCTCAACAAGGGTATATAGTTTCCCAACCTCCACAAGGTTAGGCTTCTCAAACAACTCCTCCAGCTAGTCACTGTGATTATCAAATTCTCATGACGAACTCTGATGAGGTAAACACCGAACAAGTAAACCTCCAGAGTCGATCACGTCAGTATGACAAGCTACCTGCTAATTCTACGACTAAGTCCCAACCAAAAGTGTCTATTAAGCCTCTATCAACAACCAACAGTACCTAATAGATCTCTCAACCTAAGGTTGAGGTCATACCCAAGATCCCCAAAGGTCTGTTATGTCGAAATGTTGCTTGCGTCGAAGTCACTCATACAGATAACATAGGAAATGAATTGGCGCAGTTTCATGCTACCATGTCAACATTGGAAGTCCTCCAGACGTGCCCATCAAAATGAAAAGCTATACTATCTATTCTAGGCATCGCAGATCCTCGAGATGATCAAAGGATTTTCTTCCATGTCGACAAGTCGGATAACCCTCCTTTACCTTCATCTGTTTCTTTCCAAATTCTAGTCTCCATTTGAAACACCACTGTCCAATGGTGTACCATTGACGAAGGCACATCCATCTGTGTGATGGTCTCTAGTGTTTGGAACCAACTTGGTTCCTGTGACTTATCTCTGTCCACCATCACTTTGTGTGCATGGGATGTCCATCCATCACAACCCCTCAACTTATACCGTAACTTCCCAGTCAAAGTTGTTGGCAAGACTATCTGTATTGACATGAGGGAAAATTTTAAGGATGAAAAATTATCTTCAAGTTTAAAAACATTGGCGAATCTCACTAGTCCCTAATATGCAAATTATAAAATGTTTATTGATGTATTTGTAAAATTATTCAAATTTATAATTATTTTAAATATACTCTCTATATAATGTTGGTGACTTTTAAGGCAACATAATTTTATATTGTAAAATTTTGGTGAATCATTCTTATAAAAAATGGAAATTGGCGAATCTTTTTTTTGGAAATATCATGGAAAATTAGCCCACCTAGGAATATTAGCCCCTAAAATTTTCCATGTTTGACTTTGAATTCATTGATTCTCCCCTTGACTATAACATCCTTTTGTGTCATATTTATACTTATTCCATGTCAATTTGTGCATCTGTGGTTCACCGTAAGAATTGTTTTGCCCACAATGGAAAAATTGTCACCGTTGATTAGTTGACGTATTATGAACCAAAAGCGCAGACTTCACCTCAGACCATCATCTTGTCTATGGCTGAAAATAAGACTTTATCACCTGTTTGACCTAGAGTTTGTAAATATTCCTCATTTCTTGGTGCTTACTATGGACCACTGCCTACTCCTTCTAATTCGATCTCATCGAGTGTTTGCCTGCTCCAAGCATTACGGGCTGCCCTTAAATGATCTGCTATGTCTGCACAACAATCTGCACCTTCACAACCTATTGTTCCTGACTCAACCATGCCTAAGGGTACAACTCCTCAAGGAACACCTCCTTTTGCTGGTGTCTCTCCTAATCCTTTTTCGCCCGGTTCCATTTTCCATCCCTTAACCATGCGAGATTTGTTCCTCTAGGTCATTACCCTTTCGGTCAGATACTGTTCTTATTTCAACCCCTAGATTTTATTCTACATCAGTCATGGATACATTGAATCTCCCTGATATAACCCTTGGGATCCCAGTCTGGTACACCAATCCCCCTGCAAACACTCCACCTCATCATTTGAAACCTTACACTACTTTGACCATGGTCTAACTAGTCGTTCCTACCTCTTCCTTTGCTTCAGTTCCAAAACAACCTCAACAAAAGCCTACTCCTACTGTGAAATAATTTGGTGAGGGGGGAAAGTCTGAAATAAGGGATCTCAAGACAAGGCTCCCCCAGCAACTCCATCTGCCTCTAAGCTCCCAAATCCTCTTTCTCCTTGCTCTCTATGTGATGTTGTTGGTCATGCCACCAATAACTATCTTGAAATCCCTCACATTAAAGAGGTTGTCACTGATACCTTTCTTCATTCTAACATCCTTGAGGTCTAAGTAACCCTTCCTGAATTGGCTAAGATAATCTGTTCATTATGCACAAACTTCCCTTGCACTTTGTGATGAGCACTAGTATTGTAGTAAGAATATTGCAACTCCTGGGGCTACCAACTTTACTTTATCAACTCGGGGTTTGTACAAACTTGAAGGTGACAGGGTTGTATACACAAACAAATGTAATGGGTCCACTCTTTTTCACTTCTAAGTTGGCGATAGACCACTATGGTTTCTCAAGCTAGCCTTCTATTGATTCAGAAGAAGCTTGGTTACCAATGAGGAAAGGGGAAATTTGCACTAACTAAAATTGGGTCTACTGTAGTAAGGAAAGATTGAAATCCAATGCTTAAACACAAGACTCATCTAACTAATTTCTAAGAGGATTTGCTTCAAAGTAATGTTAAGTTAACATGTGTGTAATCATATTATCCTAGGCATGTAATCTGAAATAACCAAACACTCTACTGCTATGAATGTAATTGAACACAATAACTCTTTCTCTTTTTGTCCTTTTTTTGTGTGAAAAATATGAATGCTAAATCATTTTGGTGATGTGGCAGATGGGTTAGAGATGCTGGTGAAAGGTCATATAGCTTGGGAGGCAAGTAGGGGTCTTCTCCTATCTTCCTATATGATTTTTCCACAATTCAGTCTCAAAACACGCCACTATAGGTCATTCTACAGGATGTCCTAGTGCTTCCTACAACATGTCCTAATGCTCCTACAAGATCCACTATGTTCCTACAAGATCCAGAAGAGAGAAATAAGAGTGATTTGGAAGGTAGTGTAGGGATTAGGGAAGGTGAATGGTGGGAGAAATAACCCAAGGGAGTGGCTAGAACCCCTTCGGAGCTCAAGTCAAAGTTTGTAAGATGGTTGGATTTTCTCAACAACCCTAGAAAGTTGTTCTTATCGAATGACGAATGATGAATTGGGTGAGGAACTTAGTGGCTTTTGATGATCATGGATGGATGAGGTTAGGTTGGGGTTTATGGTCATGAGATCTCCCTGAATTGTTGAAAGTCTTGCACTGCATCAATTAATGGCATTTATCCATGAATCATGTCAAATAAGAAATATTTTCAATCAACTAAGAAAACAAAATTCCACTATCTAGTTGTCTATTTCGTGCATGGAAAAACTTGCAGAATAATGTGAAACACTATGTGATCTAATGCAAGGCTGAAGATATCAGAAATGAAATTTGAATCCTATTCTTGAAAACTAAAAAGATGCTAGGCTAAGTAGCAGAAAATCCTAAATTCCATAAGAAATCAGAATTCTATCTTTTTGGGGCTGCATAGGAGTTATTTCCTCAAACCATGGTCCCTTAAGGGAGGAGTGAGACCAAAGCTACCTACTATCAACTTTTTGGTATTCCTTTATCTTTCTAAGCTACTACTAAAGCAATGCACAAATGGAAGTAAACTAATCAAAGCCACAACTACTTTCATTGAAATAATGCTAAAACCAATTCAAACATTAATATATGAAATCAACTAAGAATACAAGTACAAGGAGAGGAGCCTTTGCATCTAGGGTTGGGCCCTAACCCAAGAGCTTCAGCCCTCTAAGTCAACTCAATGCTGGATCAAGGAAATTCTCATTCTCATTATCATATCAGAAAAATTACATAACAATTTCTTCCACAAGTCTTGAACTCGAAAATGCTTAGTGCTCGTACATAAAAAATCTGAATCCTAATCAGGCTATAGGCATCCTTATTTATACAACTGAATTCTCCAACGACTTCCTTAAATCTAGGGAGGCTTGGCTCCCAAACTAAAGATGAATTGGCTCTTTAACTGTCACTGGCTCGGTCGTCTTTTGATCTTCACGACTCGGTTGCTTGCAACTTCGAGCTAGTGTGACTTGATGGAGGAATATTCAAATGAGTGGGGATTAAATGAGGATATATCTCCTACAATCTCTCCTTCTTGTCTCCTTCAAGTTTCTGCTCTTAATTAGCCAAAATTTCCACGATTTCTCTCAAAAACCTGCAATAAATGCACATTAATGCACTAGACATAACATCTTACTTTTACTCATCTCATTAAGCAAAATATGATTAAAATATGTAAGGAATTATGAGAAGAGTTGATTGAAATAAGCTTGGAGGTGTATTACGGTCCATATAGTTACCCAATGATGAGGCTCATCATCACCATCCTACTGAAAGTGTTTCTTATCCTCTGAGAAACTCAATCTATATCCATGTCCTTCATTGCTCTAGTGGCCTCCCTGACATCCCATGCTTCTGCTTTAGTTTCCTCTTCCTATGAATAGAATCTTGCCCTCCTCTCTTTTTCTTCCCACTGCTTTCTTTCTTCCTCTTCCTTCCTTCCTTCTAACATTCCTAAGAGCAGTGGTAGACTAAGTCTCAAGCCAATCCAATTGACTTTGAGTCTTTGTAGAGCTTGCTTGTACATGGGTGTTCTATTTAGTTCCTCTCTCATTCTTCGAGGAGAATGGTATTCTCTAATTTTCAGGCTGTAGGGCAAGGTGTTCCATCTCCTTTGGCAAGCTTACATGTTGTCATCTCCTAACAACATGAACATGTCTTCAAAGTGTGTGACTGCTTTCTCTTGGGAAGCAAGGTACCTAGGTGCAAGCTTAGGATCATTTGCAATCAGGTTGTGGGTGCTGATGATAGCCATTGGGTTATATTGTTTAGATCTTATCATGAGGGATTTTGTCTCTTCTCTTGTTGTTACCTTCTTTATCTCTGCAACTCTTGCGTCCTCATGATTCATCCATGATGGTAAGGCCATCAATTGCAAGTCCCATAGTTTTGAATTTGGGTCCCTGTTACAGGTATATTTGGGCACATCACTCCTGACAATCAGATCAGTACAAATAGGGCTCATCAAACCCTAATTCAGTTGCTACATGCGCTAGACAAGTCATCATATTGAATGCTTTCATCCATAAAATTTTCCTAGTTTGAAACCCTGCTAAAATACCTCCTTAAGACACCAACGTAGCCATGGTCAAGGAAAACTACTCTACATAGCAGGTAGGCCTATTCTAGCCTGTGTTACAAAGCACTTAGGCCCATTTTAGCCTGCGTTGGGCGAGGATGAGAAAAATTGGCATAGGATTCTGGAAATATTCCTTTATTCTAGAGCATTCTAGAAGGATGCCCAATTCTTATCTCATCCTATGAGCTCGATTTTGGATAGGCTATGGATCCTTCAACCCTTTATTCTCTCATCCCTTTCTCCATGGAAGTTAACTATCGAATTATGGAAAACCATTCAATGCCCAATTTATGACAAAACCACTTGCATTTCCCTATAAATTGACCACTCATCATAGTGATCAAGGGGCTAGAACTTGGATATTATAGAGAAATATTGTTGGTTTGAGACTTGAAATCATTGTCAAGTAATCTTATGTTTTTGGATTGATGTGTTATTGGTGTGATGAGGGTTTGGACTAAGTTGGATGAGTGACACGGGATCGAACCACATTGGGTGTAACTTCTCTTTTATCAATCAATAAAGTTGTTTGTTCCTTTTCCCATACTTTTGTCTATACCTATGATGAATGTATGTTCAAATGTTGTTGTTTCCATTTGTTTATAGTAGGTATATCATATTCTTTGATTGTTGATGTCTTCGGTTTATGTTGGCAGATACCAATTGAGAAAATTCAGTTTAAGCGGGAGAGATGGGGGCAATTCAAAGAAGATCAAGGGAAGCAAAGGATCACAAGTAGGTTCCTTTATCTTATCTATCTATTATAGGAAAAGGTTAAACATCTTTACTTCTATTGTTCTATATTTAAGTACCCACTTAGGGAAGATGTACTTATTTGTAGGTGTAAATTCTGTATAAAAAATTGGTGACTCCACTGGGGAACAACCATCGTTCCTAGTAGAATCCCTTCTCATATTACATCCTAGTATACATTACTTGACTTCATTGATCTTGTTTCAGTGATTTTAAAGGCTTTTTGGTCAAAATTTGCACTAGAATGCCTACTCTAGGAATGTTCTGTTACCAGAGCACCCTTGGTCAGGGGACAGTGCTCTACAGAGAACCCTTGGCTTAGAGATAATGCTCTGCAACACACTGTCTCCCATTCAAGGCTGCACTGATCCCTGTCAAGCCAAAAAACCCATCTTTTGCTTGATTTTTCCAAAGTTGCTTATGATGTTATTTCCTGAAAGATCAATGTTTTCTATGTCTCTGAAATCAATTTGCATTTCCTTTCCTAGCCCTACTTTGACCTTGATTGTTAGTGTTTCTTAAGATATTTCTTTATCATTATCAATTCATTGTCAAAGTTAGCTTACAGTGTTTAGTCTTTACTTTTCTGAAAAAAGAATTGTCATAAAGTCTTCATTTCTTTGAAAAATAAATTGCCGTAAAGTCTTTGTTTCTTGTGAAAAGCATTGATTGATCATTTATGCATTTAGTTTCTTTATGTTCATCTAAACATTAAAGGAATGAAAAGAAGAACATGAATAATGCATTTAGAAGTTTGTGTGTGCTTGTAACAATGGTATAGGGAAAGTTTCATTAGATGTGCTCTATGCTCTTTGTTTAAAGATTCTGATTGCTCCATCTCTTTTAGTTACGGTTTTCATTGTTTGAATCAGATGAAAAGAATGTTTCTCATCTTACCTGCATTCGAGGAGTTTCAAAAACATCACCCGGTGAACCTGAAAGGAATTTTTTTAAAGAAGATCAACTAAAATTTATCTCAAATAACCTAATGGAGCATTGTAACTTAACGCATAACATTTAGAGGTCTAGGCTAGAGACGTGTTCCAGCGTCATTATATGTAGTAGTTGTCGCTAATGGTCTATGATACATTTTGAGTCTAATACCTCATTCCACATACATAAGTATATCGTAGCTCGTCCACGTACTTTCGGGTATATCAGGTAGTGTTAAAGTACAAAAAGTATAAAGGAATGCTCTCACTGTATGGTTTCACATTAGATAGCGCTAACACAGATTGGGCCTCCACTTAATTTCAGGTATATTTGGGAGGACTACATTAGGTTGCTATCCATCCATAGGTAACCAAGTGGGCCACCTTGTACACTGTGATACACAAAAAACAACATTCAGGGAGATTGCCTGCATGTATGTTAATTCCTTGGTTTACTAAGGTAGTGTATTGCAGTTCACAGTTACTTGGTAATCTTTTTGCCTAGATTATCCTTCTTTTTTTTTGTTATGCTATTTTGATTAAAATAAAATTAACATCCTCCACATGACTCCTTAGTTGATCTTAGGGTGAGACATATGGCAACAACTTCGGAGTCCACCATTCAAGGAATTCCTTTTGATGGGAATCCTAGTCCTTTCCTCTTTCGGAAATATTAGTGCTCCTTATATGGCTACATTGTCCCTTCCGAGACTTACCATCGGCTTGCTAGTATGGTTGTTCTCAACCTCCTTGGCCCCACAAGTGAATATTCCTACAACTGGACAAAATCAACCTCCATTTGATCCTAAAGTTGACTCTTTACCTTCTTCATTGGTTGTTTCTTCCTCCCCTTCTTCCTCTTCGCCTGGTGAAAGTATTGACACTAGTAACAAGGTGGATAAGAAGAAGAAAAAAGGGAAGAAGAAGAAGAAGAAAATTTAGCAGGGGTCAACCAAGCAACCATTACTTCAAATGGAACTTCTGATGAGAAACCATTTGATAAGCCTCTCAAACATCGATATCCTTGCAAACTTTGTATGGGAGACCATCTTCTTCAATATTGTTATGGTATTCCTCATATATTAGAAGAATGGTCTTCTCGTTCACATCATCCTATGTCATCAACTTCTGGAAATCATGCTGGTGACACACCATCAACTAGTGGTAGTAAAGTTCATGGAAAGAAGGGTAAAGTTAAGTTTCCCTATAGGTTATGTGAAGGAAATCATCCCATTCACCTTTGTCCCTATTTGGATGAAGCCCAAAAAGTGATGGATAACCGTCCTGCTTCTCTGTAGTGACTTCCATCTGCTTACAGGAGACCCTCCCTTAATCCTTCACTAGTTGATGAAGTGACTGACCCAAATCAACCATTGGTCAAACCCACTCTCTCTGAATGTGAATTCCATGAGTCTACACCTGACCAATCATAGGTCAAGGAAACAATTGACCTGATTTCACCTTCATTTAATCATACCTTTCCTATAGAGAGTGAATATGATACCACTTAGGTTCTTTTCGTTTCGTCAGATTCCAATGATCTTGGAGGCAACCCTCCTATTCCATCAAGACAGGAGGAAAATCCTCCTATTCTCGTAACTCAAGGGGGTAATTCTCCTATTCTTACGGTACCCCCTCCAAGTAGCCTAGTCACTTCCTTTTATTGGAATCGACCAACAAGATGTTGTCTTCCTTCTTATGCGCCTTTCCAGATCATAGTACTATTTTATAATGTGATTGTATCTGGCACTATTATAGATGAAGGTGCATCTCTGAGTATCCTCTCCTCCTGTTGGCTTATTAGGGCCTAACCCAGGTTCAGAGTTAATTAGCCAAACAAATCCCTATACTATTGGCCCTTTCGATAATAGTCTATGGAGCGCGGAATGAGATCTCACCTGAAGTAGTATGGGGGGGGAGTGATGGAACCAGGTTTCCGCACCCTTGAGATGTCTAAGGGTTTGATTGGGTCCAACCGTTAGTCCCTTCACATAGGTTACTTCATGCAATTTTGCATCCTGATATACTTGCCTTTGTGCAACCCTCACTAGGGGTTGTGGGGCTTCTGCGCTGCTGGAGTAGTGCTCCACACTATTTCCCTAAGTCACACCCGAGATCTGGCTTACCTTCTTACACCAGTTAGTTATCTTCGTGTAAATGGATGCCTTATGTTATAGTTATTTATACAACACATTCATATGAGTTCACACAACAAATACTCAGTAAACTTGTAATTCATACCCAATAATGCATAAAATAAGAAAAGATACATAGAAAGAAGGTATAACTTTTCTTTCATTACTTCTTCCTTAGTTATAGACTCAACCTACCCTGCACACTTAGCTGTTGGGGTCCACGCACTCAGCTACGGACGACTAGGCCTTTGTGCACTTAGCTGCAGAGCCTTCTCCTACTCTACAACCCAAAGACACACTTTACACTTCGACTCAATCTCTTAGACTCATCATGCTTCTATTCTATTGAATCATTGATCGATGTTTTCTACACTTAGAGCCTCACTCTATTTATACAATCCCATGGTCTACAGACCATGGGTGGATCTTTCAAGCTGATATTATATTACAAAAACAAGGGTGGACAACCCTGTGACTCTATTATGACTTTGCGCTTTGTGCCCACAAATCGCAGAGTCTTTACAATGGACTTGTTCAAAACTTAGGCTTTAAGACCAAAAACATGCCTTGGGGAGATTCCACGCCCAACAGGCTGCCAACACAAGCATCGTGACTCGCCCTTGAGTCACTCTGTTGGTGCGGAGATCTTCATGTGGAGTCCCTCCAACTCTGCTCGAACCGCTGCAAGGTCGGCAGCACACTGAGTGGCTGCTTGTTGAATCTCCTCTACCCTTTGTTCTGAGACCGCGGTGTCAGAACTGCTTCCCTGCATTTGTTCCTGTGTCCCCTGCCTCTATTTATAGTCTTGCTCCTTTGTTCGGTTACTTGGCGTGTGAAGACTATGCTTCTGTCAACTAGTCAAATAGTCAGGCCACCTATATAGGGCTTCAATTGACTGCCATTCACTTTGCCTGGGAAAGGTTCTCCATTTAGCTTTACCAGTTGTACTGCACCTCCATCTGTAACCTCCTTAACAACGTATGGTCCCAACCAATGCATTCTGAACTTTCCCAAGAATTTATCAAACTTACCGTTATATAGTAACACTAAATCATTTACCTTGAAGGTGCATAACTTAATATGGCGATCGTGTCAGGCCTTTCACGCTGCTTTTATACCTGCTGATGAAAGCCAGCCAAGAACCATTCCTCTTCAAGTTCCTCCAACTACGCGAGCCTCTCTTCTAGGGCTTCGCAGTCCGTCATACCTGTGAGCACTCCTATGCGCAGACTAGGCACAATATACTCCATTGGCATGACAACTTCCACACCATAAACCAACTAGAAATGTGTCTGTCCCATCAGTTTCTTGCACGTTGTCCTATAAGCCCATAGTACTAGAAGTACGCGTAGGTCCCAATCACTCTGTTGTGCATTACATACCTTGGTCAGCCCATTGGCTTGGAGGTGATACAGTGTGCTTTTCTGATGATACACCTGAAACTCTTCTGTCAGTGCGCTGATTGTTTCGTTCCAGAAATGTGTACCGCGATTGCTCATCAAGATCTTTAGACATCCAAATCTAGTCAATACATGTTCGAACAAAAACTTTGCAGTTGTGGCAGTTGTGTAATCTTTGACTAGTTGCACTTCTGCCCAACGAGTCAGGTACTCTGTCGTGGTGATAATGTATCTCACACTCGTCTTTCCTTGAGGTTTGATAGGTCCTACAAAGTCGATTGCCCACTTTTCGAAGGGCTCCATTATCATTTGTGGATTCAAAGGCATTTCATCCCTCCACGATGATTTACCTGTTCTTTGACATATATCAGAGGCCTTACAATGTGCTTTTGAATCCCGATATAGGGTTAGCCACCACAACCCTGCACGAAGAATCTTTTGCACAGCTGCTTGCCTTGCATAGTGTCCTCTGATAGCGCCCCCATGCACTTCTGTGAGGATCCAAATTCGTTCGAATTTAGGCTCATACCTGCGCAGTATCTCATCATTGCCCATCCTATATAGGTGCCCCACGATGATGGAAAAATAAGTCGCGTGTACCACTAGTTCCTTCTTCTACAACACAGAGTATTCTTTTAGCGCAGTCCCCATTGTTAGAAAGTGGATGATATCTTCAAAGTGTCTGTCCTCTACGTGGACAACATAAAGCTGTGCATCAGGTAACCCTTCTTCCAAACTAGTAGGTTCCTCTCCCATATCAATGCGCGACAAGTGATCAAGTCTCACATTCAAGCATCCAGGCTTCACAACGACCTCAAAATCATATTCTTGGAACAATAAGAGCCACCTACATATGCGCCCCCTCAACACAGGCTTATTGACCAAGTATTTTAGCATGGAGTGATCTGTATACATCTTGAAGTGTCCTCCCAATAAATAGTGTTGATATTTTTGGAGCACGTACACCATAGCCAATCCCTCGCATTTAGTTGTGGAATAGTTATTTTCTACTTTAGACAACCTGTGGCTTGCGAATGTGATAGGGGGATCCAAGCCCTCTCTAGCCTCCTATGTTAGTACCACTCCCAACGCTATACACAACATGTCAACATGGACATGAAACTCCACATCCCATTTTGGGAAGACCAGGATTGGCGTAGATTCCAATTTCTCTTTTAGTACATCCAGGCTCTTCATGCAATCATCATTCCAACAGAATGTGACATCATTTTTCAACAAGTTCCATTGGCGCGGTGATTTGGGCATAGCTTTTGATGAACTTCCTATAGTACCGTTTATGTCCTAGGGTAGTGCACAACTATTTGACACTTCGGAGCGCTTCCAAATTCAGAATTGCTGCAATCTTCGTTGGGTATACCATCAGTCCCTATTTGTAGACCACATGTCCCAGCAGGTTCCCAAAGGGAACAAGAAACATACACTTCTTGAGGTTCAATGCAATTTGGTGTTGTCAACAAGTATCCAACATCAAGCGTAAGCTTGCTACATGGTGCTTAACCAATCAAAATATAGAACAATCATCTAGATAGACCTCCAGGAATTTGTGGATGTATTCTTTGAATGTTGCAACAACTATGCACAAAAAGATGGTTGATGTGTCCTTCAGCCCAAACGGCATAACGATGTATTGAAAGCAGCCTCATTCAATCGTGAAGGTTTTCTTGCTCCTATCTTCTAACACGATTTTGATCTGGTGGTACCCTGAGAATCCATCAATGAAAGAATATGCTTCCTGCCCCTTGACATTTTCTAGTCCTTCATCTGTGAACAGAGTTGGGTAAGGGTCATGTACACATGCATCATTCAATTTTCTGAGGTCCAAGCATATTCTTATCTGGCCCTTCTGCTTCTTTTCCTGTACCACCATAGGACTTTCCTAATTAGATTCTTCTACTGACTCAATGATTCCAACTATGAACATCTTGTCTAGTTATATGTGAACCTTCTCCTTGTACTTCAAATTCAAGTGGTAAGGCCTCAGCTTAACTGGCTTCGCGTCGGGCTTTAATGAAATCCACATCATTCCTAAATCTTCGACGATCCCTTTTAAGTCCATGATGTTGGTGGGGAATAGCTCCTGGTATTCGTGGAGTAACTCGGTGAATTTATCCACCATTGCGTCAACCTAGTAGTTGCCGAGCATTGCATACATAGGTTTAGCTTCCATACCAATGTTTACTTGCTTCTTTCTTACCAGCACGGTTATGTCAGGGTCTTCAATCAGTAGCCCTTGAACTTTGTGATAGCCTTTAGTTTTTAGAATGTTAACTTTCCATAGATCCTCGTTGTCTTCTTTAGTTTTTATGTTATAACATTCCAATGCGCAGCTCAGTTGAGTTTCCCATTCAAGCCGAATAAATTCTATTGGCTCCTAGGGTATTTTAAAGATCGCTGCTTTTACTGCTTGTAGCATGTCATCAAGAGTATACCACCAATGATCCTCAAATGTGAAGGTTAACAGGAACCCTTCATGAAATATATCCCATTCACTCATTCCATGGAAAAGCTTTGTCTTTATATACCAGTTCATGGGTATAATATCTAGGGTATGACAGAACAGGTGTACCCACTCAGGTTGTGGCTCTTCCCCATAATCCTTTGTCCACTTGGCGAGGTGTGTGCATGGATCATCTCATCCATCATACTTGTCTTTTACTGAGGCTTCCCAAACCACATGCACATCATTTTCCTACATTCGCGCCAGTCCTCGAAGTTTCCTTGGTGCGTACCCCACCACCTCGTGGGCATAGCACACAATACCCATTTCAAAGCTTCGAAACATTACTATTCTGACACCTCTCTTTCAAATCTATTCAAGAATTCATTGACCTCAGTTAACCCATCATACATAGGTAGATCCCTTACCTCCGTTGATATGCAGTGCAATGATCTTATCATCATGTTATAGTTCAGCATGGTTACCTCGTGTAACCAATTCTACCATCTTTTTTTCTCCTCATCAAAATCCGATGTGCAGGAGCTTTCGTGCTCCCATGAAATTCATCCATCTATGGTTGGATTCACCCAATATTGCTCTCATGCGTTTATCTTGTAGATGCATTCCAAGTCATCGTTGCTTTCATAGTTGCGCATTGGCTCAGTGTAGCGCGATCCTTCTACAAGGTCCAAAGGTACAACTACGCGTAGAGACTTTTTCTTAAAAATCATCTTGCACTTCTTTAGATTTATCACCCCCTTCATGTTAGTGGCCCAATCTATTCCTAATAGTGTGGGGTATGGATTGTTGTCATCAATAATCTCTATTATTTCAAAATCTGCTAGAATGCTTGCTCCTTCGATATCCACTATGATTCCTTGCAATATTTTCATAGGTAGGATCTTTTGTTGGTTCGCCATTCGCAGTTGGATAGGGGACCATTGCAACGTAGGCCTTCCCATGTGCTCCCATTTCTTCTTTGATAGAATATTCTCATTTTATCCCAGGTCCAAAATCACTTGGTCCATCTCATATTCTCCAAGTTGTGCGGTCAATCTCATTTCCCTTCCCGTCCTCATCGTGTGCCTTCCAAGCTTCTAGACCACACACAATTCTCCTAGTGCAGTCCCAACACATCTATTTATGAGTTCCTGCAGCCCCTTTATAGCCTTGCTATCTTTCGCGCAACAGATTCATGAATGTTTCCAAGGACGTGGTGAGCATTGAAAAGTCCATTTCTAGCTCCAGTCTGTCTTTGCTTCCTGAAGTGGAGGCATCAGCGAAGCCCTTCCTAGCTTCCATGAAGGTTTCCTTAGCACACTCCAAATCAAACTCTGGTTCTTTCATCAGAGCCTTGTGAACCCAAGTACTCTCTTTAGGTTGCTTTCCTTTGTCATCCCCTGTCATAATTCCACTTCAGAGCACAATATTCACATTAGGGTCTTCCTCATCTGGCTCAGGCCTCATCATTTGTAGGTTTTGAGTCGAGGGAGGTTGGAGCACTCCTTTATTGCATAGTCATGCTATTAGAGTGGGAAAATCTTATGTCTCATGACCAAACCATGTACAATACAAGCATGATGGATGCATTGGATTCATACAATCAAGGGAATAATATATTGGCCCTCTGCAATTGTAGCATATCACCTGTCCGCGACCTCTTCTAGGTCCTCCTCCACCTCGGCCTTGTCCGTGCCTCTGAAATTTGATTCGCGCCATCCCTGCTCTCTGGTCAAGGGGCCACGTTTTGGCCTGAACTTTGTAGGTAGGAGCCTAATCCATCATCAACTCATAACTTCTACAGGTGTGCTCATCATGTCCCACTGATCTACAGAAATTACAGAACAACTATTATGAATTCTGTGTGTACTTATGCAATAAATGGCAGTTATCTATAGCATTCTTTCCTCCTATTTTAAAAATCGCGCACCACAACGCAGGTGTTGTACTAGGTCCTACTTGTGCCTTTTGTCTCAATGGAATTGGTCCTCCTCCCGCGAGGTAATTCACAAACATCAGGCAGTGGCCCTTGTCATGTCCCTGACCCTTGCACTTTACGCACCATACCTAATCGCGTACTTCTAGGTGAACTGTCCTATCTTATTTTAGACTTTACATCTCAAGGCACAAGTTTTTCAACTGTGCATGAATATGTTGAACTCCTAGGCTGGGATCCTATATCGGGGTCTTGTGTAGTCTCATCACGATCTCCAAGGCCTCGACTTGAGTTGTTAGCCTCTATTGTGATAACGCATTTCTTAGATGCGGCGTTAACGATGCTACAAACAATTTGTGGTGTTGTCCATCTATTAACATCATGTTAGATTCATGAATTGTGCACTTCAGTCTCTGATCCAACTCTCAAGGGGTCTCGCTTGATAGCATTGTGATTTCCTTGAACCCAATGATCGACTGCACCTCTGACTTTAGCCTACTAAATTCTTTGTTTAGCGCAGATTGGATATCTGTGATCCCTGCATTCATATTATCATTGGAATGCTTAATGTACCAGCTCAGCGCACGATCTTGCATAGCACTGACCAACATTGCTTTCTTTATATTTTCATGAGTGACTCCCTGCGCTTCCCATACAGCTTTTATCACGAACCATAACTGGTCCAGATCTTCATTTCCTACTCCCTTGAACACTGGAAACTTTATTGCGCTTGCCATATTTACTCACGGTCGTATAAGGTGGTATAACCAAATATGGGGGTGAACATGGTGAAATTGGCGGTGGTGTGGGTTGGGGTGGTATGCACAAAATCCTCTGTCTTATAAAATGTATTTCACTTCTTGGTGAGACCTTCTCAAGCTCTTACTTGTTCCCTCGTGGGGGTGAAATCAAGGAGCTAGTTTATAGTTCCACACTACCTTCATTTCTGTAGATTCTCCCACTTCGCGTAGCCCCAAACATTAGTTTATTCGCATAACCCGCTTTTCAACCAATAGCATTTTAATCCAAGCGTTCAAAGACTTAACGTGCTTACCTCCTGGTCCTTTAAGGAAGCATCGCTCTGCCTCGCTATAGCTAACTAAAGTATCTATCGCGAACTCAGTGATGAATCCTCCTATAATTTGATTGAGCCAGTGATCAACAATATGCATGATCTTATCCTCTGATGCTTCCCATCTGTGCACCAAATCTTGAGTCCACACAATAGTTCTATCAAGGTTCCACCTTCCTTGGCTATTTGCTAGCTTCACGATCCACTCATATAGCTTAGTAGGGAAGGATGTGAAGAAAATTTCATGGATCTCTATGTATAAGTAGTAGTCTAACCACTCTTCTTTTGATAGCTGCAAATTCCTGTTTTTCTGCATTGCGAAATCATGAATCTTCCTATCCAACTAATCTTCAATTCCTTTCTTAATTAGATTCCAGTGATATGACATCAGACATCTCTATGCAGATCCCGGTCCTGGCAACAAAACCATTTGTTGGCTTGTTGGGGCCTAACCCAGGTTCAAAGTTAATTAGCCAAACAAATCCCTGTACTACTGGCCCTTTCGGCAACAGTTCACAGAGCGTGAACTAAGGTCTTACCCGAAGTAGTATGGGGGGGGGGTGCTAGATCTAGGTTTCTGCACCCTTGAGATGTCTGAGAGGTTGATTCAGTCCAACTGTTAGTCCCTTTGGGCAGGTTACTTCACGCACTTTTGCATCCTGATATACTTGCCTTCGCGCAGCCCTAACCAGGGATTGTGGGGCTTCTGCGCTGTTGGAGCAGCGCTCCGCACTATTTCCCTAAGTCACACCCGAGATCTGACTTACCTTCTTACATCAGTTAGTTATCTTCACGTAAATGGATGCCTTATGTTATAGTTATTTATACAACACATTCATATGAGTTCACGCATAAAATACTCAGAAAACTTGTAATCCATACCCAATAATACATAAAACAGGAAAAGATACATAGAAATAAGGTATAAATTCTCTTTTATTACTTCTGCCCTCAGTTATAGACTCAATCTACCCTGCGCATTCAGCTGTAGAGCCTTCTCCTACTCTACGACCCAAAGACACACTTTACACTTTGACTCAATCTCTTAGACTCATCATGCTTCTATTCTATTGATTCATTGATCGATGTTTTCTACACTTAGAGCCTCGCTCTATTTATACAATGCCATGGTATGCGGACCATGGGTGGATCTTTCAATCCGACATTATATTACAAAAACAAGGCGGACAACCTTGTGACTCTATTATGACTTCGTGCTCCATGCCCACAAATCACGGAGTCTTTACAATGGACTTGGTCAAAGCTTGGGCTTTAATCCCCAAAACATGCCTTGGGGGGATTCCACGCCCAACACCTCCACTACTTGGCAAGCACTCGGTTCACCGCCACTTGTGCTTGTTACCCAGAATCTATTGGCTTTTAATAGTGGAACCAGTCAATCATTAGGAATCCTTCCTCAATTACCTATTATGTTGGGAGGAAATTTTTTTATCTCAATGTGATGGTAGTCCCAGGCCCTTTATATTACAATTTACTTCTTGGGCGCGACTATGTTTATGACATGGCAGCTATTACTTCAACACTCTTTTGAGTGATGTGTTTCCGTCATGAAGGCATAATTTTCATTGTTGACTAGATTTCATTTCCCGGTCCAAATATGGCTTCGAGTCAACCATCTTCCCTAAATGGTCCTTTTGTTTGAATGATATCTTCCCCGCCATGGGTCAATTATGTGGCAACCCATTCCATGGCTACATCAACTAATGATCAATTTCATGATGTTGCACATTATGTACTGGGGGAATTGGAACCAAATCTCTCTAATGGATTCCTTGCTACGTATCATTCCAGAGCATTGTTCTTCAATCTTATGAGAACCTCTTGGAAGTCATGACCTCTTATGGGTCATGATCAAGGAATCATGAGCATAGTTCCTTGTCTTGTGTTAAGCTCATTAATAAATGAAATGAGGAATATGAGGATTCTTCTTTTACTCTGTCAAACTCATTAAAAAATGAAATAGGTCCCAGAGCATAGTTCCTTGCCTTGTGTCAAGCTCGTTAAAAAATGAAACAAGGAATCTCAAGAGAGTTCCTTGTCTTGTGTCAAGCTCATTAAAAAATGAAACAAGGTCCCCTGGAGAAAAGTTCCAATTTGAGTTTTCACTTGATCTCATAAATGAACCTTGATTCCATCCACCTGATAGCCACGAGTAGTCTACTTAGGTGAATGTAATGAAGCTTGGGGGCATGCACCTAGAGTCGAGTCATCATGCTGGGGGCATGTAAACCAATCTCAAGCATAGTCTTTTCATGGTTCAAGCTTGTGTAAAAATGAACCCAACTTGTGTAAAAAATGAAACTGAATCCAAGCATAGTTTTTTGTTTCAAGTTTTTGTAAACATGAAATTGAATCCAAGCATAGTTCCCTATGGTTCAAGCTTGTGTAAAAATGAAATCTCCATTTTAACCCTCGTGATTGCCATTCTATCAGCCTCTTCTGTCAAACGAGCCTCTGTTCTCCTTCCATCATCACTATCTGCTTGGCTGATCATACACTTTCACTTGGTTGTTTTACCCTTTTTTAGGAACAATTGCAATGAGTGGTCTTATTAGCCAGCCTCTTCACACAAATCAACATGTTTTGAGCAGCTCCACCATTGCTGAAACTAGTTGCTACCCTTTATACCATTCGTTCCTCTAGGACGATTCGCCTTTAAGTTCTTTTCTAACTCGTAAAAAATGAAAAGATTTCAAGTATTTTCCTTTTTGACTCATTAAAAGGAAATAAAAATAGGGGGTCTACTTTCAAACTCTTTTCCGACTCTTTAAACATGAAAAGATTGTTGGTCCCTTGTCCTTTTCAGTTCGTAAATGGGTTGGAAATGACATCTAGTCAGTATATGTTTAACCCTTTTCCGGACTAAGATAGATTACTTATGAAAAACAAATACATTGATCGAACATGGTCAATAGGTTCTCTCTATATTATTTTACACTATTTCAAACTTGAGAGACAAATTTACGAAAAAGAAATTGTGGATTTTTCTTTTTGTCCCTTTTCAAACTCTCTCTAATATGAAAAGGACTGAGTTCTCATTGTCGTTAAACTCATTAAAGCATCAAATAGTGACAAACTTGTCAATCATGACAAGACCAAGTTTCACCTTCGCTAGACTCGTTAAAACATTACATAGCGATGGACTCACTCGAAGGGTGGAATTATAAATCAAGCATATCTTATCCTCCTCAAGCTTTTTAAAACAAATAAAGAGGTACTGGTCAGGAATCACTGTGGAAAATGGGAAAAGGGATAAATCATTTTATGGTAGCAAGTTGCTCTTGAACATGACACTTTCACTTCATCTTTATGGCTATTTGGGTTGGGTTATCTGCTTGATGGTTATTAGACCTATGGTCTATCACACCATCCACCACTTTGGTTTTGGGTCAATGCTGCCAATTCATTCAGTTTCGCTGACATGTTCAAGAGAAGTCATTTAGTAAACTTCATCCTTTACAATACTCATAAACCTTCATTTTCATGACTGCCATTCCTAAACATTGTGTCGTCAGTCACATTCTGTCTTCAAAATCATTACACTCGTTTCCTGTCGTTGATGGGGGATACATCAATGCCCTCCTATGACGAGTCGCTTCTTGTTGACATCAGCACATTATCCAGGAAGCTGACTTAGAAACACCCTTCCAGTACCTTGAGGCTTGTATACATCAATGGCAAGTTTCTCACTTTTGGTGACAAGTTGACATCATAGGCCTCTGACTAAAATAATTTGTATGGTGTTCGACATCAAAACATCTATTCACACCATGTAGAATGTAATAGAATACCTTGAGAATCATTATCATTATCGGTGATTTCTCTCGCGTCTGTTAACAATTCACATCATTGGCTGGTAATCAGATGGTGTCTTCCCATGTTTGACATCAGATCACATTTTCACATGGTTAGACTTGTACTTGATAGAACGACTAGATGAGATAGAAGACCCCATATCTAGTTTCATCCATCCAGGTTGCGATTTCAGAAGAGTACTAAATCATCTTTACAATGGCTTTAAACAGATCGTCATCTTATCATGGGTCTATATTTGTAGATGACTATCTAATTTATGTACATGTAATGAAAAGTTTATATGTTGAGTATTGGTATGCCTTCCCTCAGAAATTCATGAAAAATTCAAAGACATCATGATATTATGTATTGTAATTGATGCAGGCCACCACCCCCTTCAGATCCTCCTTATCACATCATAAATCATATCACTCAACATTATCATTTTCGACTTCATGCTCTAGGGGGAATCTGTTATAGGTCTATTTGACCACATCACTCCCGATGATTAGATAAGTACAAATAGGGCTCATCAAACCCTAATTCAGTTACTACATGCCATAGACAAGTCATCATATTGAATGATTTCATCCATAAAAATTTCCTAGTTTGAAACCCTATTAAAATGCCTCCTTAAGACACCAACGCAGCCTTGGTCATGGGCGACTGCTCTGCATAGTAGGTAGGCCCATGCAGACCTATGTTGCAAAGCACTTAGGCCCACTTTAGCCTGCGCTAGGCGAGGATGAGAAAAATTGGAATAGGATTCTGGGAATATTCCTTGATTCTAGAGCATTCTAGAAGGATGCCCAACTCTTATCTCATCCTATGAGCTTGATTTTGGATAGGCTATGGATCATTCAACCCTCTATCCTCTCATCCCTTTCTCCATGGAAACTAACTATCCAATTATGGAAAACCATTCAATTCCTAATTTATGACAAAACCACTTGCATTTCCCCATAAATTGACCACTCATCATAGTGATCAAGGGGTTGGAACTTGGATATTGCATAGAAATATTGTTGGTTTGAGACTTGAAATCATTGTCAAGTAATGTTATGCTATTGGATTTATGTGGTATTGGTGTGATGAGGGTTTGGACTAAGTTGGATGAGTGACACGGGATCAAAGCACATTGGGTGTAACTTCTCCTTCTGTCAATAAATAAAGTTGTTTGTTCCTTTTCCCATACTCTTGTCTATACCTATGATGAATGTATGTTCAAATGTTGTCGATTACATTTCTTTACAGTAGATATATCATATGCTTTGATTGTTGTCATCTTCTATTTATGTTGGTAGGTACCAATTGAGTGAATTCAGTTTGAGTGGGAGTGACAGAACAATTCAAAGGAGATCAAGGGAAGAGAAGGATCTGAGGTAAGTTCCTTTATATTATCTATCTATTGTAGGAAAAGGTTAAAAATATTTACTTCTGTTGTTCTAAGTGTAACTACCCACTTAGGGAAGATGTACTTATTCGTAGGTATAAATTCCATATAACAGTTCCACACAGTCAAATCTATCAAGGCCAAGTTGTGTAGGTAAAACTTAGACATTTTAGCTCTATCCTCCAAGGTGCTTTTATCACAGAGATCAATGAATTGTCTATATTATTGGAAGGGCATAGTGCCTCTCTATGATAAAGTCTTAATTTGGAACTATAGCTACTCCCTTAAGATACAAGGCATAAGACTTTGCTGGCATCCTGCACTGGATTGCCTCTAAGGATAATTTGGCCATAACTTCTAACTAGCTTTCCCTTTCTTGTAACTATCCCCTTAGCCATGCATTCTCTTCTTCTAAGTGAGCTATCATCATTTCCTCTTTGTCCCTTATGTTGCTCAGTTCTCTGCCCATCTCCTTTAATTTTGCCTCCATGTGGCCCACATCCTCCACTCCTTTGGACTTGGCAATTTTGCATCCACCTGTGTGTTCTTGCCCTTTCTTTCTCAAGATCAAATAATAAGGGGATGGAAAATTTTTGTGGGATGACCCTTCCCCCTTCAATGAACCTGTAGTAAGAGTCGAGGTTGGGTTAAGGAATAGGTTCTCTCAGTTCTGGGTCTTCCTTCTTTGTTTTGCTGAGTGATACCTTCTTGGTCCATTTTCTGAGTTTTCTGTAGGCTTAGCAGAGTTTCCTATATGATGGCCTCTGCTTCATGTAGGTCCTTCTGTGTCTCATGTAGGAGACCTTTTCCCTTTAATGAGGTAGACCTGGTGACAAGCCTCCTAACATAAGTGATGGGAGATTTGGGAGAGGCTTGTCCTGATGATTCTTCTCCCTGGTTTTTCTCAAGAGGAGATACCTTTTCTTGCTACTTTGGTGAGTCTTCAATGACAATAGGAATTTTGGTGGGTGTTTGAGTTCTTCCTTGCCTGATTGTTATGCTTTTTCTTGTCCTAAAGTGCAATGGGGTTTGTCTCTGTCTCTTCCCCTTTTGCTTGATAGGTGTACTTAGGGTAGTAAGAGTGGCTATTGCCTATTTCTCAATGGGTTCTAGAGATACCCTTGGTGATTCTTCCCCTTCTTTGCCTTGAACTGCAGACCTTTGTTCTTCCTTGCCTTTTGTTTCCTCTTTTCCATTCCTCTTCTCATCCTTGCCTTTCTCTTCCTCTTCTTCCTCCAGTTACTCACTTTGTTCATCTATTTCTTCTTTCTCTTCCTCTTTTGTCTCTTCTTCATTTTCCTCCTTCTTTTCTTCCTCTTTTTCCTCCTCTATTTCTTCTTCATCCCTCTCACTAGCAATGGGGCTTTTGTCATATTCAAGAGCTTTTATTTCTCCCTCTGCCTGCATGTCTCTAAAATTTTTCCATGTAATATGGAATCTTATTTTTTGGAGATCATATTATAGGATAAGTTTTATTAACCCATGATGGGCTAGCTGTTGATGTTTCCCTTCCTGCACTTTGATGCTCATATCTATCACTGATTGAAGAAGAATGTAGGGTATACTTAGTCTGTTTTGAAGAGGTTTGTCTGCTCCAAATCTCAGTTCTTGGAGAAGCCTGAAATGGTATCCATACATGACACTGTATCTCCCTTCACATGATATATATTTAATGAGCTGGTAGCTAATTTCATTCCAAGGGTATGGAAGGCTTTCTCTTCTAACCCCATTGTTTTCCTCCATTGCCTCCTCCCCTTCCAAAAAGAATTTCTTCTTTGCAAGGTTGTTGTTACCCTTATCTTCCTTTCTCCAAGGCAATCCTAAAGGAAGTGTGGTGATTCTTCCTATGACTTCAGGGGTGATTTATACTGAGAGGCCTTTCACCACAGTAGTGGCATGGGTCCTAGTTAGTGGTATGAGTGCGAGAGAAAAGTCTTTGGCCACCTCATAATTGTATCCCCTCATTTTTTCAAAGAAACCCATCTAATTGTGCCTTGTGAAGATTTCTACTGCAAGAGGGTGTTGATGAATTCTCACTATGTTTGTGGATTCCCTCCTGTTAAATCCCACTATAATTTTTCCTTTTCTAATTGTGGAGGCTTGTATGGGTATAAATCAAGAATTCTAGTGGGTGAGAGATTTAAATGAGAAAACTACAATATAATTCTCCTATATTGCAAGTTCCTTAACCAAATGGAGGATTTTTCTTTACTTTCTTAACTGGAAAATGTGGGAAGGTATAGCTCCTTCCTACTGGCTACTGTCTGATGAAGCCAACCTATGATCTTTACTCCCTTAATGCCCATTGATAAACCTATGGTTGACTGCTCTGTATCCCATAAGTCTTCCTGTAGGATCCTGGGGGTTTTCCTATAGGATCTTGTAGGTGCCTCTGCGCTACAAAATGCTCACACTCTTTCCTGTAGATTCCGCTTCAAGAGGTCGAGAGAAACCTTTTTTTGATGAATCCTCGAGATTGAGAATGCCTTCATTGCATGGAATCAATGTTTTATTTCCTCATATGGGTGATCGTGTGGGATGATGTGTTGGTTGGCCGAAGTACCAACACCCACTTTTGGACTATTGGTCCCACTACCACTCCATTATTCATCCTTACCTCGTAATCATCTCCCACTTCGATCATCCGTAATTTAACCATTTTTGACCTTATCTCCTTTTTCCTCTAATTTGACTACTGCCACATGTGGAGTGGTCTAACTGATTTCTCCTCATTGACTGGCTAGAGGTGACCAAGTTAACTAGCCACCTTTTCTTATAAAATCAACTCTTACACAATCCTACATTTTTTACCATATTATGCTAACGAGATAGCTTAAGCAAAATGACATACCTATGGGTAAAATGCTTGATGACGCTGCTTGTTGGAGAATGGTGTCCCTGTGCTATATATTTACTGCATATTTTTATGTTGGCCTCTTTTGATGCTTGTTTTCTTTGATGTGCAGGTACTGGAGATTGATGCTGATGATCCTGTTGTTCTTTTCGTTGTTGCTGAGCTCTTGAGGAGCTTCCATGACATTGGGATCTCTATGCTAAAGATTACTTCAAACCTGTTAAATTTCGTTTTCTGGAATAGGCTACTATAGAATTTCCTATAGGAGAGAGTAAAGTCTCTGGCCACCTCATCATTGTATCCCCTCATTTTTTCAAAGAAACCCATCTAATTGTGCCTTGTGAAGATTTCTACTACAGGAGGGTGTTGATGAATTCCCAATGTGTTTGTGGGCTCCCTCTTGTCAAATCCCCCTGTCATTTTTCCTTTGGTAAATGTGGAGGCTTGTATGAGTATAAATAAAGAATTCTAGTGGGTGAGAGATTTAAATGAGAAAAATGCAATATAATTCTCCTAGACTGCAAATTCCTTAACCAAATGGAGGATTTTCTTTACTTTTTTAACTGGAAAATGTGGGAAGATATAGCTCCTACCTCTTGGTTACTGATTGATGAATCCAACTTGTGATCTTTCCTCCCTCAATGCCCACTGATAATCTTGTAGATGACTGCTCTGTATCCTGTAGGTCTTCCTATAGGATCCTATAGGTTTTCCTATAGGATCCTATAGGTGCCTCTACACTGCAAAATACTCACTATCTTTCCTGTAGGTGCTGCTTCAAGAGGCCAAGAGAAACCTTGTTTCGATAAATCCTCGAGGTTGTGAATGCCTTCTTTGCATGGAAATTAGTGTTTTATTTCCTCATATGGGTGATCATGTGGGATGGTGTGTTGGGTGGCCGAAGTACGAGCACCCACTTTTGGACCGTTGGTCCCACTATCACTCCATTATTCCTCCTTACCTCATAATCATCTCCCACTTCAATCATCTGTAATTTAACCATATTTGGCCTTATCTCCTTTTTCATATGATTTGACTGCTACCATGTGTGGAGTGGTCTAATTTATGTCTCCTCATCAACTGACCGAAGGTAGCCAAGTTAATTAGAAACCTTTTATTATAAAAAAAAATCTTACACAATCCTACATTTTTTACCATATTATGCTAACGAGAGAGCTTAAGCAAGATGACATACCTGTGGGGAAAATGCTTGATGATGTTGCATATTGGAGAATGATGTCAGTGTGTTGTATATTTTCTGCATATTTTTTGTATTGGCCTCTTTTTATGCTTGTTTTATTTGATGTGCAGGTACTGGAGATTGATGTTGATGATCCTGCTACTACTGTTTAGCTCTGGAGGAGCTTTCTTGACATTGGGATTTCTATGTTGAAGATGACTACAAACCTGGGAAATTTCGTTTTGTGGGATAGACTACTACAGGATTTCCTACAGGAAACCTACAAGATGTCCTGTAGCTGCCTCTCCCCTAAACTTTCATTTTTTTTTTCACTTCTAGAGCATGAGGATTGTTGTCATGGGTATATAAGGGGTCTAGTGGTTGGTAGGTAAGAGGTATAGCCTTCAAGTGTTGTCCCCTTGTCCTCTGTTCTCACCCTCTTCTATTTGTTTTTTTCTCTTTGAAAATTGTAATATTTTTGGAGTTGACTTATTGGATGAATGTAGGGGTATCATGGTGATGGGAGGCATGCCGATGAGGTGGTTGAGTGAACATTTTTTTTTTTTTGACATGGGCTGGTCATCCCATTGCTCGAAGGTCACTTTTCTTGGTATTCCCATGCCACTATAATTCCTATAGGATCCTCCTATAGGGTTTCAGGGAATCCTGTAGGATTATAGGGAATCCTATAGAAAACATAGGGCATGTGTAAACTAAGCTAGAGGAGTTCATAAATGGATTGATTTATGGGATAATGAATAATATGGGATGGAGGAATGAAAATATGGATTTTATAGGTCCTTTTTCTACTCTCTTATTTCTCTAGTCCTCCTCTTGCTGACCTGCAAACGACATTTTAAAATTTTTTCCTTTTCTCTCTTATATATATATATATATCTATATATATAATATATATATATATATATATATATATAATATATATATATATATATATATATATATATATATATATATTATATATATAATATATATATATATATATATATATATATAATATATATATATATATATATATATATATATATATATATATATATATATATTATATTTTTAAAACAACTATACCGCCAAGAGTTTTCATCCTAGCTCTTGCTCTGGTGCCGAAAAATAGGTTTTCACCCAGAGATATTTTACTTTTTCTCCTTCTTCGACACCATGGGTCACCTCAAGAGGTTTTCAACCCAATAATGGGACTCAAGTGCCTCATGTAGGTTTTCATATGAGTCTCTTTATTTTTATTTATTTATTTTTTTCTTTTTTCAGGGACTTGATGGGGTAGAAGTTGAGACTTGTTCCACCACCATCACTGTCTTGATGATGCCATTGATGAATTCTTACTTTGTCAAGGGCTTCTTGTAGACCTTCAATCTATACCCATTGACAAGTAAAGGAATAGCCTCTGCATCAATGGTTCTAATCTATACTGAAGCATTATCATGACATTTTTCTATGACATAAGGCCTTAATCATCTAGTCCTTAACTTTCCTTTAAAATCCTTGTATCTGGAATCATACAACAAAGCCCAATCACCTTCCTGAAACTATTTGTCCTTTATGTTCTTGTAATGCCAAATCTTCCCTTGAACCTGAGTCACCTCTATGTGCAGGAGGGCCTACATTCTAAACTCATCTAACCCATTTAGTTGGAGAAATCTCTCTTTTTGTGCCCTAGTGAGATCTAGATCTAGTTGTGCTGTCATTCTTAAGGTCTTGTATTCAAATTCAATGGACAACAAGGCCTTCTTCCCATAGATCAGCTCATAAGGAGTGAATCCAGTGGTAGTCTTCTAGCTGGTATTGTAGGCCCAAGTGGCCTCAACTAATCTATCTTCCCAACTCTTTATGTTGCTGCTAATCACTTTGGTTAGAATTCCTTCCAATGCTCTGTTGGTTACCTCCACTTTCCCATTAGCTTGTGGGTCATAAGGAGTGGATGTTCTATGCTTGATCTTGTGATGGCTTAACAAATTTTCAATAATGTGATATGTAAACTGGCTGCCTTGATTAATGACCAGTTCTCTAGGGTATTCAAACTTATAAAATACATTTCCCTTAAGAACTCAGCCACTTTCTCCTCTGTTGTTGCTTTGATGGCCTTGGCTTCAGCCCACGTGGTTAAATAGTTAATGCACACAATGATGTACTTCTTTTTCTTGGATGAAGGATCAATGGGTCCAATGAAATCCATGCCCTGCTTGTCAAATGGCTTGAATGTCACTTGAGGTTGTAGAGGCATTTCATCCCTTGGGGTAGGTTTCCCCATCCTTTGGCACCAATCGCACTGACTAGTATACCTCTTCACATCCTCGTGAAGTGTGGGCCAGTAATAACAATCTTGTAGCACCTTGAATGATGTCCTATTGGATGTAAAGTGACCTCCACAAGGCCCTGTTAGCTCTACTACATACTTCAACATTTGAAAGACAAAAATCCATCTTGGCCATGTGTTTTTTCTTGGAAAGGCAGATCGCAACAGTCCTTTCTTTCCTTCCCCTTCACGTTCGTTATACTCCATAGCCTTGCTAATCTCTGTTTTTCGTCCTAAAACCTCTCCATTCCCTGTTTAAATCCCTGTGAAATCCATCAAATCCCCTTTTGGCGTCAGTCCTTAAGCAGAAGTCAGCCTTCCATAGGACCTAACCATATAAATTTGCTCTTTCTATCCTCATCGCAATCGGCAGATCACATATATGTGTGCATGAAGGCCCAAACTGCTTGACTCCCGCTGATGTGATATTACGATGCCCCTTCTTAGGTCTTAAAGATGGTTAATTTCTTTATTGGGTACGTGGCCCAATCGCAAGTCGCAATTGGAGTTTTCAGCAGGTCTCGCTTAAGTCATGTCCATAGCATCACCGATCGCCAATTACCGACTACCCATATCGGACGCGATGTGATTATAAACCATTGTTAAATGGCTTCATCGAGTTCGTAGCACCATCACAATCGACGCTTTCAAGGTGGCAAGCCCTTTTTCATTAGAGCGATGCGATAGTGGGTGTCAAACCCAATGCTACTCACTGCTCCTGTATATAAAGTTTCAAGTCCACCTCTGATAGTGTATTTGCCATATTGCATAACGTTCCCTGCAAACCAATTCCTGCTATTTGTTCATTTTATCCAACAACATTTGTGCCTCTCAGTCCCGCGCATCGCCCGCGCATTAACCCGCGGGGAAAGCGGTTTCTCCGCGTCCCATCCACCATGTGTCTCCCTCTTAACGTGATCGCTTGGCTGTGTATGATTACCGCTTTCCTTCGATAAGCGGTGCAATCAATACCACCCGCCAATTGAAACCACTTTCGCGACCATTAATCTTCGTGCATCTTTCGGCCCCAACTGTCGTTGGATCTGTTTGCTTGTGATCTAATGGCCTTCGATCATTTGCCACCTTACCTTCCTGACAGCCACTGTCGTGTTGTCTCTGACTTTGATTTGTGCAATCTGATGGTTAGCCTAATTCTTCCGTCCACTATGTTCATCCGCCATGTAGTCAACACACTCTATTCATGCCATGCACCTGAAGGACAACGGCGATCAACTACCAATACCTTATGCAGTTAATCCACAACAACTGCATTCAAGAAACAGAATGGCTGAAGAGCAAGAAAGACATTCCTCAAGTAGATCACAACATTTATCAGTTATGGATCATTCTTACACAGGACATTATACCTGCTCAAGAAGGAGAGAAAAATATCAAAGAAGATCAAGTTCATTCATTGGAGCAACAGATCGTAGCAGAGGCCCATTTTAGATAGTTAATGTGGTTGGTGGCCATTATGACCCCTCCAAACATAGAATAGTAGAACATTTTGTAATCAACCTCTATATATATCCAGAACCCAGATGTGATGGGGGTTGATGGTTTTGGTTTTGATGTAAGGTTCAACTTCTGGAGACTGTAACTATTGTGACACTTGCAGTGTTTGGTCTTCATTTTCAACTAATATAAGCTTATTTTGTTGTTGATTGCTCACTTTCCACTTCTTCTCTGTTCTAGGTTGTGCCTGTTATGCATTTGCCTTGAATTCTTGATGTTTGACATTAGAGGGGCTGTCATCCCACCTCTGTGTTAAAGACTTGTTTATTTCAATGAATGTATTTTTTCAGGTTTCTATTATCTTAATGCTAGAGAGTTGTCATCCTGTCTGTGTATTAAGAAATAGTTTTTCAGACCTTTTACTAGTTGCAGTCGGCCATCACAGGGTCCTATGCATCTGCTGGTGTGGTCAGTATTCTCCATATTTGCCTATTCCTTAAAACTATGAGTAATTGGTGGTCTAAAGCCTTGTAGTCTAGGGGTGTTCACCCATGTCTGGAGTTAAGCACAGTAGAAGCGGTTATCTAGCTTGAATATGCATCATTCCTTCCATTCATCCATTTCCAACATTTTGTTGAGTTTATAATGTTCCCAAGCATCTCTGATATACAACCTAGGAGAGTTTCTTGGGGTGATAACATTAATTGGCGCCGTTTCCAGGGAGAGGAGATTGAAGCTCAACCTCCTTGGGAAACGACACAGTTCCAGATTTTGATGATAGACAAAGTCTGGGCACATTTCTAGTTGTAATCATCTATCTGGCGACTCCACTGGAGGAAGACCAACCTTTGGCAACTCCACATTGCAGTTCTGGCTTAGTTTGTGAGACATACTCGAAGAAATCCTCAGAAATCACAAGTTGTTCTAGTGCCTGACCCTGAGAAGATTGTCAAATCGAAGAAAACTTCACAAAAGGAGCATCAGGATCAGGTAAGCCTAAGAAATCTCATCTATCTCTACAAGAGGAGGTCATAGTTGAGAATAGACATTCTGAAGAATTAGAACCTTGTATTGCTAGTGAAGAATCACCTGCAGAGATTCATACAACTCCTTGTACATTAGGTTTCCCTTTGGGTCTCAGTCCAAAGATCACACCCCATACAGTCCATCATATTCCTTTGTCTTTGTCATCCTTTTCATTGTTTTCCACTTCTCAATCTACCAGTAGCATTCCACATACCCCAGTCATGGTAGGTCAGCAAGTACCTGCGAAGATGGAAAGAATCATAGCTGCTAGGTATGGACCCCTAGTTTTGCCTATTCCTTTAAATGCTATGCCTGTAGGAGAATACCAAAAATATATGCCTAAGTTCCATGGTACAGATGGGGTAATAGCTGAAGAACACCTTGAAGCTTTTTACAGTTATGCTGATAACTTAGATATTAGTGAAAATGATGTCTGGATGAGAGTTTTTGTCCAGAGCCTTGATGGAGAGGCCAGAAAATGGTTCAGAGAATTGACTCCTACATATATAGCTGATATTGAAGCATTTTTTAAGCAATGGGGAGATAAAAAGGACTTGTTGTATTATCATACTGTGTTTGGTAGCTTGAAGAGAGAAAATGGAGAATCTTTGTCTGATTTCAATAAAATATTTAATAGGATGTATAGTAAAATACCAGCTGAGGTAAAGCTGACTCCTACATTAGCCAAACTCATTTATGCCAATGCTTTTGACTCTGATTTTTTCTTGTTGTTGAGAGAAAGAAGATGTGCTACTCTAGCTGATATGCAAGATGCAGCTCTAGAAGTAGAATCTAATATTATGGCTGCAGAAAAACTTAAAAGTCATGCTGATAGAAGGAGGCAGAGAGGTGAGGCTTCTTCTTCCTCTGCTTCATATTCAAAGCCTAAATTAGACAAAATGACTAATATGATAGAGTCATTGGCTGTTGAAATATCTAAGCTGAAGGTTAAGCAGAACTAAGGAAAAACAAGGCAGCAGAATGCATTTGCTCCAAGAAATGCAAATCCATACAGAAGAGCAAATGAGCAGTTACAAATCATTCAGAGGGGTAAAGAGCCGAATGAAGAACATAAAGTTAAAGCCCCTTTTCAAAACGTAGTCATGGGGGAGGAACAGATTGAAGATGAGGATGAAATACATCGCATGGAAGATAAAGGTATTGCTGCCTTCTTGACATTGACTGAATATGAAGACTCTTTACTGAAGGAATAAGACAGTCAAAGGTGGGACAGAGAAGCTATTCTGCAGACCAGAGAGTAGAAAAGATATAATTTGAGGTCAAATGCAAGTAATGTCAAGGAGAATCCTACCCAAAGAGTTGTTGTCCAAATAGAATCACAAAATATCAGACAGAAGAGACCAGCAACTGATCTAGTCATCCTCAAAGCTCCATTTCAAGAGGTAAGAGGTCTTGATAAGTCCCCTTACCCTTTCAGTCTTGAAGCAGAAGTTCAGAATTTGAAAATATTTGTGCCTCTGTTAGAACTTGTAAAGAGTGAAGTATTTAGAAAGCCTATCCTTGAAGCTCTTAAGCTGAAAGCCACACAAAACTCTACCGACTCTGTCAATTTGCAAGATGACAAACCTACAGTTGTGCTCAGTCCAATGACCGAACCTGCTAATGATAATTCTCCATGATTTTACGTCTCCTTGACCATTCATGATAAAATCCTTCACAATTGCCTACTAGACAAAGGGACCAGCCACAATCTGATGCCTAAAGCTTTCATGGAAGAGTTAGGCCTTGACATCAACTGACCTTATCATGATTTATTCTTTTTTGATTCAAGGAAAGTGAGATGTCTAGGACTGATCAAAGACCTAGCCTTTACCCTAACTCAACTGCCCATGAAGAGCATGATAATGGACATAGTGGTGGCAGATATCCCTCCAGGGTTTGGCATGTTGTTGTCCAGAGGATGGAGTAAGAGACTAGGTGGGACATTACAAAATGATCTATCTTATGCTACTCTCCCAGCTTTTGGAGGAGAAAGCAGGAGATTATACAGAGAAGCACAATTGGCATACATCATCAGTGATGAAAAGAATCCTTCTAATCATCCAATTTATGCAGTGGACACTGATTTTGGAGCATGCATACTCCAAATAGAAGAATCTCAGAAGGCCTCAATACAACTTAAGAAACCAACAGTTCAGGCCAAAGAAGAGCAAGGAAGTCAGGTTTGGGAGATGTTCTTTGATGGAGCATGTTCCAGGGATACTATAGGAGCAGGGGTAGCACTGATATCTCCAAAACAAGAAAGCACGCAACTGTCTTTTAAGCTGGAATTTCAAGTCACAAACAATATAGTAGAGTATGAGGCTCTGATATTGGGCTTAAACACAGCTAAAGACAGAGGAATCAAGAAAATAAAGGTGCTTGGAGATGCTGACCTGATCATTCAGCAAGTAAAATAAAACATTTCAGGCAAAGCACCCAAGGCTAAAAGCATACAGAGATGAGGTATGGAGACTCAAAGATTCTTTTGGTAGTTTTTGTATCTCATATATCCCTAGAGCCAAGAATCAACTTGTTGATTCCCTTGTTGTGTGTGCTACCATGTTTATTTCCCCCATGCCTCCCAAACTAGTTTATGAAGTCCAAATGAAATATAGACCATCCTTGCCTGATAATGTCTAGTATTGGAAATTTTTTGAGGATGATAATGAATTGAATAGATTCCTTCAAGTCATTGATGAATTTTCTGAAATGCAAATTGACCAAGAAAATGAAGCCTTGGAAGAAAATCCAAAATCCCAGCTTAGAAATAAAATTGGTAAAGATAGTATTGTCCAACTTCCCAACAATCATATTCCCAAGGGTCTAATACCTCTAGAAAGATTGTTTGACCAGAATGATGTGCCTTACAAAGCTTCCCAAAAAGAAGATCAACCTGTAGTCTGTAAGCATGATATAGGAAGTCCAGATCAGCCTAAATACATAAATCTGTCCACTCATCTGTCTGGTGACCAAAGCACTGAATACTGCAATTTAATGAAGCAATTCGTTGATGTTTTGGCATGGGAATTTAGTGACCTGAAAACATATGATAAGAAAATCATCTAGCATAAGATCCCTTTAGAGAAAGACACTATCCCTTTCAAGCAGAAGCTGAGACCAATAAATACTCTGCTCCTCCCTCTGATTGAAAAAGAAATAAAAAAGTTGTTGGCTGCCAAGATTATAGTCCCTCTCAAATATTCAAAATGGGTAGCCAAATGCTCCAAGAAAGATAACTATCCTCTACCAAAGATGGAGCACTTGCTATAGAAGGTCTTAGGAGCCAAAGTGATGTCTTTCATAGATGGATTTTTAGGCTTTAATCAAATCGTTGTACATCCATATGACCAAGAGAAGACTGCATTCACCACTCCTTGGGGCACTTTCATGTATGCCAAGATGCCTTTTGGATTGATGAATGCTAGAGCCACCTTTCATAGAGCTATGGATATAGCATTTGTGGGAGAGAAAGACAAAGTCCTCATCTAAGTTTATGACATAACAGTATACTCCAACAGCCATCAAGATCATTTGCAACATTTGAAGAAAGTGTTTTTAAAGTACAGAAGGTTTGGCATTTCAGTTAATCCTAAAAAGTCACAATTTTCTTCAGAAGAAGGCAAGATATTAGGACATATTGTATCTGCTGCAAGTTTCCGAATTGACACAGAAAGAGTAAAAGAAATACAGACTTTGTCTGCCCCTAGATCGAAGAAGGATATCCAGTCCTTTCTGGCAAAATAAACTTTGTAAAGAGGTTTATACCAAATTTTCCAGAGCTGGTAAAGCACATTACCTCCATGTTGAAAAAGGGGTCAGAGATAAAATGGACAGAAGCAGCCAGAAAATCATTTGATTCCATTAAAAAAGCTATTATGGAGGCTCCTACGTTAATAAGTCCATATTACAGCAAGGAGTTCCGTATATTTTCATTTTCCTCTGAAGACACCCTTGCGACAATTTTATTGCAAGCAGATGAAGAAGGTTCAGAACATCCAGTGGCATTCTTAAGCATAACATTAAGGGATGCTGAGCTGAGGTATGATATTATTGAAAAGCAAGCATATGCTCTTATCAAATCTTTGAAAGCTTCAGAGTTTATATTCTACATTCCAAGATAATTGCATATGTACCCTTTGATGCAATTAAAGATGTCTTAACACAACCTGATGCTGATGGAAGGAGGGCTAAATGGATTGCAAATCTAATTGAGTTTAATATATAATTGAAGCCCACCAAACTTGTCAAAGGTTAGGGCCTTGCCAAGTTGTTAGGTGAAGAAAATTGCAGAAAATTGGATATAAATTGCATGGGCTTGAACTCAGGGAATGGTCAAACAGAAGAGGAAATAACAGCTGAACCAGAGAGAAAGCAGTCGGTGGCCGAAAATATAGCTTCTTGTGATTGGTATTTTGCAATAATTAAGTTTTTGTTGAAGCTAGAAATCCCTCCCAGCTTTACTCAAAGTCAAACCAGAACAATTAAGCTTAGAGAAGAAAAATATTGCATCAATGAAAATCTGCTCTATTGGAGGGACCCATCTAGAATGCTTTTGAGGTGTCTGGACAAAGAAAAATCAATGGAAGTTATGTAGCAGTTTCATTCCAGCATGTGTGGAGGACACCATTATTGGAAGACTATAGCTCACAAAATCCTCAGGGCTAGATACTTTTGGCCCACTTTGTTTTTTAATGTATTCTCATTTGTTAAATCTTGTGACAGATGCCAAAGATTTGAAGGGAAACAACAATTGAAGTCCCTGCCCTTAAAACCAATACATGCAAAAGGACCTTTTCAGCAGTGGGGCTTGGATTTCATTGGAGAAATCAATCCACCTTCCAGTGGCCAGCACAGATGGATATTAGTAGATACTAATTATTTCACTAAGTGGATTGAAGCAATCCCTACCAGGAAGGCTGATTATAATGTGGTCATGAAGTTTCTGATAGAGAATATCTTTACCAGATTTGGTTGTCCACACAAATTAATCACAAACAATGCACCAGCCTTCAGGGCAAAAGAGTTGATGGAAATGTGTAATTCAATGAACATTAAACTGGTGCATTCCACCTCATATTATCCTCAAGGAAATGGTCTAGCAGAATCGTCCAATAAGAGTTTAATAAGGATAATTAAGAAGCTGTTGGATGATAACAAAAAGAATTGGGATTCCAAACTCAAATATGCACTTTGGGTTGATAGATGGTCATTAAGAGATCCACAGGGAATTCTCCATTTAAGCTGGTGTTTGGTACAGAGGTAGTATTTCTAGTTTAGCTTATGCTCCCTGCAGCAAAGTTTCTGCAAATAGAACAAAGTAAAGAAGAAGAAATGGCAAAGAGGATCATAGATTTAGTAGAGGTACATCAAATTAGAGAACTGGTTGAAAAGGCTGCAGCACATCAGAAAAAGATCAAGGAAGTTTTTGACAAAAGGACAAAATGAGATAATTTTCAGATTGGAGACTTGGTCCTAAAGTGGGATGCACTGAAAGAGAAGAAAGGCAATCATGGGAAATTTGATGCTTTTTGGACAGGGCCTTTTGCTATTTCTCATATCCAAGGGAACAATACCTTCATACTGCAAAGTATGGGGGGAGAAGCAGTTTTTGATGGCCCAGTTAATGGGAATTTTCTGAAAATTTATGTGATTTAAGGTCTTCTGGCCTTAATGTTGTAAATATTTTATTTTTATCAGTTTAGTGTAAGCTTAGTAGACTCCATGCCCAATGGAACACTAGGGATTTTGCTAATTTGTTTTCATCAGGAAGGCATTGATCTGCACGTTCTTGAGACCTTGCAGGGAGGATCTGATCCCCAGAAGGAGCCAATGTTTGCTCTGCTACATACTTCAACATTTGAAAGACCAAAATCCATCTTGGCCATTTGTTTTTTCTCGGAAAGGTAGATCTCATCAGTCCTTTCTTTCCTTCCCCTTCATGTCCCTTATACTCCATAGCCCCGCTAATCTCTGTTTTTCATCCTAAAACCTCTCCATTCCTCGTTTAAATCCCTGCGAAATCCATCAAAGCCCCTTTTGGCCTCAGTCCTTAAGCACAAGTCAGCCTTCCATAGGACCTAACCATATAACTTTGCACTTTCTTTCCTCATCGCAATTGGCAGATCGCATATATATGTGTGCATGAAGGCCCAAACTCCTTGACTCCTGCCGATGCGATATTGTGATGCCCCTTCTTAGGTCTTAAAGATGATTAATTTCTCTATCGGGTCCGTGGCCCAATCGCAAATCGCAATCGGAGTTTTCAGCAGGTCTCGCTTAAGTCATGTCCATAGCATCGCCGATTACCAACTGCCCATATCGGATGCAATGTGATTATAAACCGTTGTTAAATGACTTCATCAGTTCCGTAGCACCATCGCAATCGGCGCTTTCAAGGTGACAAGCCCTTTTTCATTAGAGCGGTGTGATAGTGGGTGCCAGACCCGATGCTACTCACTGCTCCTGTATATAAAGTTTCAAGTCCGTAGGTCCGCCTCTGATAGTGTATTTTCCATATTGCATAGCTTTCCCCGCAAACCAATTCCTGCTGTCCGTTCATTTGATCCAATGACATTCGCGCCTCCTGGTCCCGCGAACCGCCCACGCGTTAACCCCCGGGGAAATCGGTTTCTCCGCGTCCCATCTGCCATGTGTCTCCCTCTTAATGTGATCGCTTGGTCGTGTACGATTATTGCTTGCCTCCGATAAGAGGTGCGATCAATACCACCCGCCAATTGAAACCACTTTCCCGAATGTTAATCTTCGTGCATCTTCTGCCCCTGACCGTTGTTGGACTTGTCCGCTTGTGATCTAATGGCCCCCGATCGTTTTCCACCTTACCTTCCCGATAGCCATTGTCGTGTTGTCTCTACCGTTGATCTGTGCAATCTGACGGTCAATCTCATTCTTCCATTCACGATGTTCATCCGCCATGCAATCAACACACTCTGTTCATGCCGTGCACCTGAAGGACAATGGTGATCAACTACCAGTACCTTATGCAGTTAATCCACAACAACCGCATTCAAGAAGTAGAATGGCTGAAGAGCAAGAAGGACATTCCTCGAGTAGATCACATCATTTATCAGTTACGAATCATTCTTACACAGGACATTCTACCTGCTCAAGAAGGACAACAAAATATCAGAGAAGATCAAGTTCATTCATTGGAGCAGCAGATCATAGCAGAGGCCCATTTTACATAGTTAATGTGGTTGGTGGTCCATTATGACCCCTCCACGCATAGAATAGCAGAACATTTTGTAATCAAACTCTATATATATCTAGAACCCAGATGTGATGGGGGTTGATGGTTTTGGTTTTGATGTAAGGTTCAACTTCTAGAGATTGTAACTATTGTGACACTTGCAGTGTTTGGTCTTCATTTTCAGCTAATACAAGATTCTTTTGTTGTTGATTGCTCACTTTCCACTTCTTCTCTGTTCTAGGTTGTTCCTGTTATGGATTTGTCTTGAATTCTTGATGTTTGACATTAGAGGGGCTGTCATCACACCTCTGTGTTAAAGTCTTGTTTATTTCAATGAATGTATTTTTTCAGGTTTCTGTTATCTTAATGCCAGAAAGCTGTCATCCTGTCTGTGTATTAAGAAATAGTTTTGCAGACCTTTTACTGGTTGCAGCCGGCCATCACAGGGTCCTATGCATCTGCGGGTGTGGTCAGTATTCTCCATATTCACCTATTCCTTAAAACTGTGAGTAATTGATGGTCTAAAGCCTTGTAGTCTGGGGGTGTTCACCCATGTCTAGAGTTAAGCACAGTAGAAGTAGTTATCTAGCTTGAATATGCATCATTCCTTCCATTCATCCATTTCCAACATTTTGTTGAGTTTGTAATGTTCTCGAGCATCTCTGATATACAACCTAGGAGAGTTTCTTGGGGTGATAACAGGCCCATCATGACAGGTTAGAAGGATGTCAAAGTCTTCCTCCTCCCTAACACATCTTGTCATAATTTTATCCGAGCCTTGTTTGAAGAGGTTGCCCCTAATCCAAGTGAATGGGGTGCTCTTCCTCACAATCTTTCTTTCCTCTTTGGAGAACAAATTCAGTCAAAACTGTGCAGACACCAAGTAATTTGTGATGTCATCAAACCATGGAGAGAGAAATGAAATGGTGAATAAGTGTTCATCTGGTAACTGATCATCAACCATTCCTTCCTCCCATGCATGCAAAGTTAATCTGGATAAAAAATCTGCAACAACATTCTCCTTGCCAAGCTTATCAATAATAGTTATATCAAACTGTTGTAATAAAATTAGCCATCTAATAATTCAGGAATTTACATTAGGTTTATTCATTAAGTATTTAATTGTAGCATGGTTAGTATGTACAAATTTTTGGTAACTTGTAATGTAATGCCTATATTTGTTCAATGAATGCACAACAGCTAGGAGCTCATTTTCAGTCACTATGTAGTTCAGTTCGAATTTTGACAGATTCTTACTGATGAAGTAAATGGCATAAGGTAACTTGTTATCTATCTAGCCTAGAGCTCCCCTTATGGCTTTGTGAGAGGCATCAACATGTATATGGAAAGGAAGGGCCCAATTTGGGCCTCAGAGAATAGGTGTAGTGGTCAACTTTTCCTTTAGGGTGTCCAAGGCTTCTTGATAGCTTTTTGACCATACAAATTCAAAGTCTTTGGCCAATAGCCTAAACAAAGGAGAAGCTAATTTGTTGAAGTCTTTTATAAATCTCCTATAGTATCTAGGTAAACCTCAAAAAAATTCTGACATCCCTCTATTTTTGCGGAGGTGGGACCCTCTGGATGATGGCTATCTTATTTGGGTTCACCTACAGTCCTTTATGGGATATTGAATGACCTAGAATAGTCCTTGCAGTCATTAAGAACTCACAATTTTCAAGACTAAGGGACAAGTTCATTTCAATGCAATTTTTCAGCACCTTACCCAAGTTGGACAGAGCCTCTTGGAAATCACACCCATAGGGTGTAAGATCATCCATATAAATTTCTACTGCATCATGGACTAGCTCGGCAAAGATACTCAGAACTGCCCTCTAGAAATTGGAAGGGGCATTGCATAGGCCAAAAGGAAGGACCCTATAAGCGAAAGTACCCCAAGGACAGGTTAAGGTGGTTTTATCCTAGTCTTCTGGGCTAATCTGGATTTGATTGTCCCCTTTGAACCCATCTAGGAAAGAGAAAAACATTTTCCCTGCGAGGCCATCTAGCACTTTGTCAATGAAAGGTAGAGGGAAATGGTCCTTCTTTCTTGCTTTGTTTAACTCTTTATAATCGATACAAATCCTTCAATTCCCATTTTTATTTGGAACCAACACCAAATGAGAAACCCACTCACTGTCCGAGATAGGGTAAATGAATCCTACATCCAGCAGCTTTTGCAATTCTTCTTTGACTATATCCTTGAGAGCTGGATTCATTCTCCTTTGGGGTTGTCAGATAGGTTTGCAACCTTATTTGATATAAATGTGTTGAGTACACACTGACTGGTGCACTCCCTTCATTTCCTTGTAACTCCAAGAAAAGGCATCCTGATGTTCCCTTAGCATGTTGCATAACTCTTCTTATTGGTGTACAAAAGGAGAGGGGTTGCTTTTCTAAGTATTTTCAGGGCCGAATTCTATTTTTTTTAGATGGGTAGGGTTTGAATCAGCTAAGCGTATATCAATATAATGGTTTCTCTTGGTTTCCTTTACTACTTCTAAGGACAAGGTGTTGGGGGTTAGACTTTGGAGTACGTGTTTAATAAAATAATCTTCATCCGGCTATCCTCCTCCCATGGTAGTTTCTAGGGTATAGAGTTTGTTTGAGTAGATTTCATCTTCTTCCTCCTCTTCTAGCCATAAAGGTAATTCATGTTCTAGAGATGGTTGAGAAGGAGGGTAATGACCAACTGCTTGGACAGATGCTAATTTTTTATAGTCATATTTCCAGCCCTGTAGCTGATGTAGGCATTAACAGTGGCGAACCAAGGATTTGCAAGGATGATAGGATAACTAGTAAGATTGGCCTTAGGCTGGAGAACTAGGAAGTCTGTAGGGTACTCTGAGGAGTCAATGGAGACCATCACATCCTCAACAATCCCCTCAGGGGTTACTGTGGAACAGTCTGCAAGTTGCAAGACTATTACAGTCTTTGTTAATTAACCATGGAGATTGAGTTTGACCATGGTGTCCTTAGTCATTACACTAATGGAAGCCCCAATATCAACCAATGTGTGTGGGACAATGGTGTCATTGATGTGCACATCTACTACAGGGCTTCTAGGGTCTAAAGACTTTGGGAAAATTACCTGACCTAACATTAAGTCGGATAGTTGTCCAATGACATTAATGGTAGGGGTGTCTCTTTTTCACCTCCATGGATGTTTGAAACACTTCTCTTTATTCAATTTTTTGTAAATAGGTACATCCTTGATGGCTTGGAGAAGTGAAATTTTGACACATATATTTTTCAATTCACCTAGAAGTTCATTCTCTTCTGATGAGTTAATCTTTTAGGAAAGGGTGGTGTATTCACTCTAGGCATGATTTCCTATTTTTCCTCCTCACTCTCCCTAGGTGGAGGTGGAGGTTGGTTTTTCGGGAGTACTCTCCCACATATTAGGTTGATTTCCTAAATTTCTACAACATAAGCAGGATAGGATGTCTCTCCATTGTACACTTGTTGTGTTTGTCTATTGTTCGAGATTGGATTTGGCTGGGTATGCATCTGAGGTTGTTTAGGTGTTGTGGTTGAGTAGGTGGTGAAGGCAATGAATTTATTGGGGTGGTGAATTCTACTGAGGTTGTGGCAGAGTATATGGATGAAATGACTCATTGGTCGGCTAGGAATGGTAATGAGGTGCAAAAGACCAAGGAGGGGGTGTAGACTAGGAGGGATGAGCGGGGGGGCCCAAGAGGGAATGTATGTCTTACGGTTAGGGTTGTAATATGCATGGGATGACCCTTGCATGCCCTGCTAGTATGGCCAAGGCACATGGGGTCTCCTATGATTTATGTAGCAGAGCTGCTCAGTCACCCCTGCAGTTCTTGATACATAGCTTTTAGTCTTATTAGAGAAGAGAACTTGTATGTGGAGTGGTTTTCTTCACAAACCAAGCATATTTCAGTCAGGTTTAATGGAAATTCATTCCTAGGGTACCTCCTTGTGCATCTAGGACAGAAGATGGCTAATTCTCTCTCTGGTTCCTCTTGCTTTCTCTTGATGTGCATAGTGTCCATCTGTAGGGTAAGGGTTTGCAACATTTCAATCTTGAAGTCTTCCAACATATTTCAAATTTCACCTTTTATGGATGTGTTGGAAGAGGATGATCTGGCCATTGGTTGACTACCCCTACCCTTTTCCCTAGCTGCCCTAGAATACTTCCTAAAGACAGTCTTGATATCTTCATAGGGTAGCTGGTAGATATCCCCTCCTGCTAGTAGGTTTAAGGTATCCAAAAGACCTTCCCTTACCCCTCAGAGCAAGACTAGCTTCAGTGACTCAGGATCAAGTGTGCATCTGGTCCTTTTGTAGCTAAGCTAGAATCTTTCTTCATAATCATATAGGGATTCATCATGCCCCAAGGTCATCCTCAAAATTTCCTCTTTAGTGTCTTTGGACCTTCAGTAGTATCGATACTTGTTGTTGAAGGCTTGCTGCATCTAAGCCCAGGTTGTGATGCTATCCCTAGGTAAACCCATGAACCAACGCAGAGCTACATCCTTGAGAGTGGATGGGAATAGTTTCAACTTATGCTCATCAGTGGTGTAATCATAAGTTCTACATATGATAGTGAACTCAAAAAAGAAAGTGTTTGGATCTTCTGAGGTCAGGCCATGGAAATGTTGAAGAGTAGAGGGGCTTATGTTTTTCATCTTGGTGTCTCCATTAGTTTCTCTGATGGAAAAGGAAACCTCAATTCTTTCTCTATCTCCTATGTCATTTCTATTTTCAGCCATTAGGTCAATTGGAATGGGTTCTCCTTCCTCTTTTCCCATTGTAGGCTCTCAAAAAATCTATGGTTGTTCGCTTAAGGGGTCCTCCAATTCATAGCTTTTGAAGAAGAGGAAAGGTTGGTTTTTTGAAGTGGTGGGGGTATTTGGTAGAAATTTTCCTAAGTTATCCCTATTTCCTACGAGGCATGAAAGAAGTATTTATGCTTTGTTTTGAGATTTTTCCGAGCTTTGAGACTAATTGCATAATTGAAATAACCAACTGAATGGAAACTAACTGCTGAATGAAATCTTGCTTGCAAAATGGGAAAAGAAATCAAACCAACTTGCAATTACTTTTGCAAAAATGAATCTAATAGCAAAATGTCATAGATAAGAAATGGAAGACAGAAAGTAGAAATCACATCTTACTCAAACACCTCCCCGACAACGGTGCCAAAAAGTGATGAGCACCAATATTGCATCAAGAATACTACAATTCCTGGGGCTACCAACTTTACTTTATCAACCTAGGGTTCATACAAACTTGGAGGTGAAAATGTTTTATACACAAGCATATGCGATGGGTCCACTCTTTGTCACTACTAAGCTGGCAATAGACCACTATGGTTTCTCAAGCCAGCCATCTATTGATTCAGAAGAAGCTTGATTACTAATGAGGAAAGAGGAAATTTGCACTAACTGAAATCTTGTCTACTGTAGTAAGGAAAGACTAAAATCAAATGCTTAAACACACCACTCATCTAACCAATTGCTAAGAGGATTTGCTTCAAAAGAATGCTAAGTTAACATGTGTGTAATCCTATTGTCCTAGGCATGCAATCTGAAATAACCAAACACTCTACTGTTGTGCATGTAAATGAACACAATAACTCTTTTTCTTTTTGTCCTTTTTCTGTGTGAAAAATATGAATGCTAAATCTTCTTGGTGATGTGGCAGATGGGTTAGAGATGGTGGTGAAAGGTCAGATGGCTTGGGAGGTAAGTAAGGGTCTTCTCCTATCTTCCTAGATTCTTTTTCCATAATTTAGCCTCAAAAAAGGCCACTACAGGTTGTCTTATAGGATGTCCTAGTGCTTCCTACAGGATGTCCTAATGCTCCTACGGGATCCCCTATATTCCTACAGGATTTGGTCGAGAGCAATAAGAGCGATTTGGAAGGTAATGTAGGGCTTAGGGAAGGTTAATGGTGGGATAAATAAGGCAAGGGAGTTTCTAGGACACCTTCAGAGCTCAAAACATAGTTTTTAAGATGGTTGGATTTGCTCAACAACCCTGGAAAGTTGTTCTTATGGAATGATCAATTGGGTGAGGGACTCAGTGGCTTTTGATAATCATGGATGGATGAGGTCAGGTTGGGGTTGTTGGTCATGAGATCTCCCTGCACTGCTGAAACTCCTGCACTACATCAATCACTGACATTTATCCATGAATCATGTCAAACAAGAAATATTTTCAATCAACTAAGAAAACAAATATCCATTATCTAGTTTCCTATTTCATGCATGGAAAAACTTGCAAAATAATGTGAAACACTATGAGATGTAATGCAAGGCTGAAGATATCAGAAATGAAATTTGAATCCTACTCTTGAAAACTGAAAAGATGCTGGCCTAAGTAGCAGAAAACCATAAATTCCATAAGAAACCATAATTTTGTCTTTTTGGGGCTGCATAGGAGTTGTTTCCTCAAACCATGGTCCTTGAAGGGAGGAGTGAGGCCAAAGCTACCTACTATCAGCTTTTTGGTATTCCTTTATGTTTCTAGGCTACTACTAAAGAAATGCCCAAATGGAAGAAAACTAATCAAATCCACAACTGCTTGCAATGAAATAATGCTAAAACCAATTCAACCATTAATCTATGAAATCAACTAAGCATGCAATTACAAGGAGAGGAGCCTTTGGTGCTAGGGTTGGGCCCTAACCCAAGAGATTTAGCCCTATGAGTCAACTCAGTTTTGGATCAAGGAAATGATCATTCTCATTGTCATATCAGGAAAATTACATAAAAATGTCTTCCACATGTCTTGAACTCGAAAATGCTTAGTGCTCTTACATAAAAAAATTTGAATCCTAATGAGGCTCTAAGCCTCCTTATTTATACAAATGAAGTCTCCAACAACTTCCTTAAATCTATGGAGGCTTGGCTCCCAAACGCAAGGTGAGTTGGCTCTTTAACTGTCACTGGTTCAATTGCCTTTTGATCTTCATGACCCGGCTACTTGCAACTTCGAGCTAGTGTGATTTGATGGAGGAATATTCGAATGAGCAAGGATTAAATGAGGAGGATCTATCTCATACAATCTCTCCTCCTTGTCTCATTTAAGTTTCTACCCTTAATTAGCCAAAATTGCCATGATTTGCTCTCAAAAACCTGCATTCAATGCACATTAATCCACTAGACATAACATCTTACTTTTACTCATCTCATTAAGCAAAATATGATTAAAATATGTAAGGAATTATGAGAAAAGTTGATTTAAATAAGCTTGGAGGTGTATTAAGGTCCATATAGTTACCCAATGATGAGGCTCATCACTTTTTGCAATAACTATGGCCATTATTCCCATCAATATCCCCGTCTCAAAGATTTTCATGATACACCTCAAGTACTTCACGAAATAGAGTTTTCTCATACAAAGTCCCCTTCTCCTTTACCTACATAGTCTAGTCCCACCCTTACTCCAAAACAAGAGGTCTCCCAACCACCCATCGTGCTCCCTCCCCCTGATGTTGAGATGACGGACAATTCTACTCCTATCCTCTAGCTATCATCATTCATGAGATCTCTCCCTGAGAACTCCCTAGATATCTCCTCTCGTGATTCAGTTGAACCTCCTTTAGCAAACATATTAGTCTCAACATTGGTAGATGTTCCTTCTACTATTCATATGTCTCCTAGTCATGATGATGCGTATGTGAACCTCGTCATATGGTCTTTCTTCCTCTCATCTGCCCATCTTCCACTCTGATGAAGACATCATGGAATCCATGACCACTCTTGATTACCCTTTGGATGATATGCACCATTGTGCATACTTCCTCCCGTAGAAGACACATGACCAACATGTTGTGGGCATGGGAGCATACCTATTAGAGGATTTAGAAGGAGAAATCCTTCCCAATCCTCAGAATGCGCTCTACCTCAATAAATTTTACCCATACAATTTCCCATCAAAGTGCATGTATCTCTGTCTTTCTTCTTAGATTTAGGTAGCTTGCATCCCCAACTTTCTTACACATTGTTTTATTGTGTCTTTTAGGTGGATCCCTCATCCAAACCTTATAACGGTTTTGCTGATGGTGTGAGTCGCTTCCCTAGGAATATTGCCTCAACAACTTGGGCCATTTTTACCCCCATGCATTCATTAGTCCACTCCAATAGCGTTTGTATTGGATTTGCCACCAATAACCAGGTTGAATATGATGCAGTGATAGGTTTATTAATTGATTCCCGTATCCTTCACCTTCATATTTGTTCAGATTCCTTGCTACTTGTCATGCAATTGAATGGCATTTTTTGTGTGCATAATCCTGTCCTATTTAGAAAATATCTGCAAGTTAAGCTTTTGATGCATAAATTTGAATCCATTTTATTTAATCATGTGCCTAAATCCTAAAATCACTATGTAGATACCATTTCTAATAACATTCTAAATTGGCATTTATCACATGCAAGCAGACATCCATAAAACAAGTGGTAAACCACACTCATCACAAAAATTATACATACATACATACATACATATATATATATATATCATATATATATTATATATATATATATATATATAGATAATATTATATATATATAATATATATATATATTATATATGTATATATGTATATGTATAGTGTGTATATATATATATATATATACATATACATATATACAATATATATATATATATATATAATATATATATATATATATATATATATATATATATTATATTATATATATATATATATATCATATATATATAGATATATATATATATATATATATATAGATATCATCATACAAGTGTTTTGAGTCCATAACTCTAAATACATCTGACGTGCCCACTAGCATGTTATCAAAAAACAAAAATGGGGACCGACATGTCCCTATGCCTAATCACTATCATTTGGAGATCTTCGAGCCAACGGCTCCACCCGACTAGCCCGTAGATCTTGTACTTCTTGACCGACCATCACAAGGTGCTGCATGATTCCTCTCCACTCTAGGGAAAGACTTGTGCACTCATCTTTGTATCGATCCTCTAGATCATGCCATTTGCGCTTTGTCACCCTAGTTAGTAGTATGTCGTATCTCCGTCAGAGATCCTCCAGTAGAGCTATGTCATCCAGCCAATCTCTTCATGTCATTGATTCAAATAGTCTTGCCCATCACATGACTACCCCGTCTACAATGACGCTCAAAAAAATCCTCAATATGCCTCCCACGAGGCAGCACTGGATGTATCTCCCCTACCACCCACAAGGGGGGCATTCCAATCAAAAAGTATATATCCTAGATCGTGAGCTCAATCCGGTGCCCTTGAACTACAAAGGCCTTCTGATCCAGATCCCAATAGCTCACTATCCTCGATATCAAGGGCTCACTATCCCTAATCAGTGGGTTCTCTAAGAACTTTAGTACGCCACATCGTGACAATATCGCTCTCACTGCTTAATTCCCCTGAATCTCAGCATGAAGGGTGTCAAACTATCTTTATCACCATAATATCTTCAACTCTAGCTTACCTGCAAGACACCACTAAGTTTTGTCAGTTCAAAGTGAAAAATAAATTCATTGCTACACTTAACCTCAATTCCCAGCAGACCACAATCCTTCCCATCCTCTCGGTCAAGAGCACAAATTTTCCCTTAAAAGAATGCATCGAGCACACTTGTGGGCCCCATTTCTCCACTCCAAAGCATAGATCCAGCCCCAAAACATGTGCTGCAACTGTAAGGGAAGGCAAGGGACTCCTAGAAAAAATTGAGGACCTAATATGAAAATTTAAACCCCTAAAATTGATGAGTATGGTTAGGCCACCTACCTCCAACTCGCAGAATCTGAATCTGACAGTCGATCTACTCACTACAATCTCCACAATATTCAAGGCCTTCTCCTCCTCTCAAAATTCTCCACAACTCACTATGCAAATGAATTGTATTTGGAGGTAAGAAGCCCTTTTATAGGATAAACCCTAGTTTTTTTCGTTGCCCACGGTGACCAAATCGTAGCTCTGTTTGACAAACCGTGAACACCGTTGGGAAGCTCTCACTGGATTTTAGAATGGGTCTCTCTTGGATTTTTGTATTTTGACACTTCACCTGGAAGCCATTTTTTCCATGAAGTTTCACTTTGTCACCCTTTAAAATCAAATCTCTTCATTTGAACCACCCGTTCTATGGTACCACTTTACCTTTGCACTGGTTGACTCTTGTGTTGATTTTCGTCAAGAGTAACCATTATTTACTCATGTTTTTATGGTCCCAAATGGGTCTCCCCCATGTGGCAGCATCAACGAGTCATCCTTGTTCAGAGCATTTGAGATGTGTCATCCTTGTACTTATGGAGTCCATTTCAAGTCCACATTTCATCTCGTTACAGTGTTTCATTTGTTGTCATTTTGGATTTCTTCCATTATACTTATATTTGGCCTCCAGCATGCCTAGCTTAGGATAGATTATGCATGTAGGGAGGTACAAGGCCCCTTCCCCAGAAATGAATTGGGGAGCCGACTCTAGCTCTGCGATCATACTAGAAAGATGGCTTCTTGGTCATCATCCTAGAAGGCTGCCCCTATTTATTTAGACTAGAATATTGATACTGGAACTGGCTCGACCAGCGGGAGAGGATGCCCCCGGCACGGCTCTCCAAGCGCTAGTACTTATTGAGAGGGCCACCCAATAAGTAAATTGGAAATCTATTGCTAAGCTTGACGTAGGAAAGCAAAGGACCCGGAGGGGCTTGCACTTCCTAGTGTAAGGACCCGACAGGGGGCTCGACTGATAAGAGAGGATGCGGAGACGCTCGAACACCCGGAAGAGATGCCCCTGCAGGGCTTCAACCCAACGCTAGTTAACTTATTTGAGAGAGGCCACCTAATAAGTAAATTGAAATTTACTTGCTTGCTTGACGTTAGGAAAGAAAGGAATTATTTGCTCGGACCACCGCCCCCCCAAAAGCAAACCCAAACCGGTAGGGGCTCCCAATCTAAGGAGAGGATGCGGAGAACCAGCTCGAACAAATGCTAGTTACTTATTTGAGAGGGGCACCCATAAGTAAATTGAAATTGGAAGCTTGCCTTGACGTTAGGAAAGCAAGGACTTCTGCTCCATGTTTGCCAAACCTCCATTTGAGTCATTGACAATCCCCTCCAGATTTGAGTGAGTCACTGTCGGGTCAACCATCTTTTATTATGCTCTGACAAGGGAAGTCATCAATCCACCATCCATCATGTTTCCTTCCATCATCATCCCTAGTGTCAGTCCATCAATCACTCTGCTATGTTCTCTCATGCCTTTGTTGAGGATTCCTCATTGCCTTAACTTTAGCGGGCTCTCTTCTGTCAACCTCGGCAAATTTATTCCAGAAAAGTAGCCTAGAGGGTGGTGTACCTTGTTTCCATCTTCCATCTTTGTTCAGTGCCTCGGATCAGGCAAAGAGAATCATTATTGTCTTGGTTGTTTCTCGTGTGCTTGGCATCAACTCCTTATCACATGATTGAGATTTGTATGCTTGACGGTTCAGTGATCCAGACGATTGTCCCATTGATCCTTGTGTGTGTGTGATATGTTTCAGACCTCATGAGCGTGTGGCCTTTCAAGTAACCTCCCACATGCCCAGATGACCACAAATGTTGATCCATCCTCCAATGCAGTTCCATAGATTTGATGGGCTCTGTATCCACCGCTTACAGTGCCTATAGCATGCATGTGTCATCCATATGATCGATTTATATTTTCATAGCCCTTTCTAGTTCAGCAGGGCTTCCTTGGTTGTGATCCCCCCTCCCCAAGTCAGTTTGAGGGTAATTGTATCTCATGTACTTAGATATTGTTGTATTCAGTCATGGCTTATGTTTTTTCCAGGCGCATTATATATATGGGATCCGTTGTATTATTTTATGGCCCATTGATGCTAGTGTGTCATGTCTCATGTACTTTATAGCTCAGTCCCACATTGTTGGGCCACCATTATTCTTTGTACTCAGTTATCTTGATGGGCATGAGTATGCCTCCTCGCCTCATTTGAGATCATGTACTACCACATAAAAGGAGATTTCTATCAGTATTGTAGGTCTCGCCTCCTCCGTTATTTTTCCATCCTTGACTTGATTTAGATCTCTCTCTCTCCCCCCCCCCCCCCCCTCTCTCTCTCTCTCTCTCTCTCTCTCTCTCCCCCCTTTTGGTGTCTCGCGGAAGTGTAATTTACAATGTATTTCGGTCATACAATTTGCTCCTAACACTCATACATGTGGAGGCAATCTATTATCACCAAAAAGTGATCACCTAGTCCTTTCTAACTAGGTGGATCAAAATACACAATGTAGATTTAATTTTACCATTGTAAAATCACTTTCACTATGGAAAATACATTAGTAAACCACTTTTATTAAATTATTTTCCGATTTAATTAAAAAACCCCATGAATAATTACATAAATCATTATTTATTTAATTTTCTTAGGAATTATTATTAAATCATTATTTAATAATTATTCCTTGTCCCATTTGACTAAATCCAATATTTAAATAAATCATTATTTATTTGAATTTCCTTATTTCTGTTATTAGAATAATTATTAAATCACTATTTAATAATTATTTTGATTTCACGCCTTTCTTGTTTCTCACAAAATAATTAATAAATCATTTTATTTGTTAATTATTTCTAAATAAAGGAATTTAACCATTTTAAATTCCTTTTCCCTCTCCAATAAATATAATAAAATATTCCAAGTAGTTAGATATGAATTTGGTCAATAATATTTATTTATTCTCCATTTTTTACATTAGCTCCATACTTTGCTATATAAAGGAGGGGTTTTCATTCATTCCTCACCATCATCATTATCATCGTCAATATTAATGTCATTTTCTTGAGCTCCCATTTGGGTTCTTCACTTTATTTGGGTTTTTTCACACGATTGAGAGAGAGAATCTATTTCTGAAGCATCAAGGATATCAAAGGACCCATCCAACGGAGGGGGAATTACAGACCAATCTGTAGATCTCCTTCACCAGTTGTTATCAATAAAGATTTACTTGTTTAAAATCATCTTTCCATTGGGTTATTATTCTTGATGCATCATTGTGTTGCTATTTGTTTCATATCTTGTTTTCTTTTACTACAGATTTTCCATTTGTGTTGCAAATCTAGAATGACAGCAACCATCAACTTGTTGTTAGGGTCATTTGTCACCTAGTGACTTAAGTGAGGGTTTTTGGTACATCTTCCAGGAATTTACGTACTAACACCCCACTTTGTGGATTTTGATACTCATTGCCCATCTGTGCCTTTCAACTTTGTATCAACCATCGACAACCTTGAATGGATGAATCCTAGGTTTAACTCCCACTTGAAGGTAATTCAACCCAAATCACATACAGGCCCTTGCATATGTGTGCGACCTCATATATCCCTAGGTCCTCGAATACAGTTGGCCCTTGAAATGGAAATTTGACTCAAATGATGTTTGACCTCCATGTGGATGAACAAATCCTTTCCTATCCTCAACTTGGATCACAAGCTTCCTGCAAAATGTTAAGGAAAAAGAAAAGCAAGGGAAACTTAAGGGATTCCTTAAGGCAAGGGGGCATTTCCCAAATGAATAATTTCTGACGTTAATCCTTGACCTCTAGTAGATAACACCAATTTGTAACCCACTTACACAAGTCTGTGAATCATTCTTAAGAAGATTGGCATGTGTGTATTAATGCAGTGAATTCTGAGCAATTGGATGGACTTATGATTCAAACAACTACCACAAGGAAATGAAACTTACAGGGAATTCAAATTTTTACAATAACTTTCACAAAGTGATAATGTGCCAACAAAACCATGAGTAGGGAAATTATATACCAAATCCCAACATTTAATATAACTAAAAAATGATAATATAGCTAGTTATTCTTGAGTAACTTCAGGAAGTCAGTCATAAACATATAATATATTATGCAATTCATGAATATGTTGATGACTAGATAGTCTAAGCATTTTTTATCACCATATATTCATAAGGTAGCTTGTCAACTATGAATATGACAGTGATTTCAGGAATTTTTTCATGAGTAATGTAGAACCACACATCAGGCATAAACATGTCAAATACTATCTAATTCATAATCCAAATATGCACAAAACATTATACTTATTTGAATAAGTTGAAAAGGTTAACAACTGAAGGAGGGACTTCAACTCTCCACCCAACCATAGGCTAACTACATTGCAATCTCTCTTACAGCTAACCACTGTAGTGTCCTATCTAGGGTGCTAGATTGGTCTAAATTAATTGTCAACCAGGGTGCGTATACTTAGAGGCGTGTGCCTAAAATATATAAGCATAAAGGATCTACTTTAAACATATGATTCCTACGTACAGTGCTGAGATTAAATCTATTGTTAAACTATCAATCAAAGCTTTAACTAAGCATCAAACCATATGCTATTAACAACCAAAATGCAATCCATAATGTGCTGTGTATCACTAGATTTAAAGGCTTCGGTCTCCTTACAGAGACACCAACATGAAACCCCTGTTCAATGTCACTCAACAGTCATGAATATTTAATGAAAGCATGCAAAGGAAAACTCATAAACATCATCCATATTAGTGTTTTACAAACAACCCTGGATCGAATCCTTTACGAGATGCAATTCACAATCCAGATGAGGGTTTGTTCAAGCACATGCACAGACATCTAATAACGCATTCATAAACACAACGTAAGCATCAATCAAATCTATGAGCATATAAATCGAATTCAAATACCATTCAAACGCTTGACTGTAAAGTGAAATTAAAATCGCAATGCAAATACAATGCAAACGTAAATAAAATGTCGGTATACCATGCACGCAGGGCCCGTCCGCGTCTTTCGCACGCCGAGATAGTCACACCACGATCACAGTATTAAACGATGCACAGAGATTGTAATGCAATATTATATTAAGAACAAAAGCTCTGTTCTGAAGCAACAATGTATATAAAACGTAACAGTCTACAATATCCAAAAGGTAGGTAGATGTAAACGAACATATATCCTGGTTCAGTCTTTTAATTACATACATTACATCCTTTGAAAAATGGATGTTTATCCATGGGCGGCTGTTGCTACTTTTGTAAAAAAGCAGAGATGTTCCTATCCTAACTTACGCATATTAAAAACTAGGAAACAACTTAAAAATCAAATGGACTGAAACTGAGTGTTGTTGCTGCCTTTGTGCCAACATGCCAGAGTTGACTAGGCGTTGACCGTGCATATAGGAGGGATGTTTCCACTGCGGGATAGGTGCTTGTCCATGCTTGGACATTCCTCTTTTCGCCCATACCTTTCGCTCGTGACCTGGCTGTCGCCAACATGTAAAAACTGATAAGCCATTACAGGCTTGGTTGAGATTCCTGTATGATGTTAGGCCAAAAATCCTAATTTATCAACACAAAACCCCTAAATCAATTTAAATGCAATTCAACAACTATAAAACTATTAATTAATTAATTTCCAAGGCATTTGAGGAATAAATGATGAGAAAAAGGTAGGAAATGGTCATGTTTTGGGAGGGAAAAAGGGGTCTTAGAATGGTACCAACATCTCTCCCCGACTTGATGACTTAGCATGTCCTCATGCTAACCCTGATGTGCTTCCTTTAAACTCAGTTCCTGCCTGTACCTCTGCTGCCTTGAGTAATGTGTCAACGTTCTTCTTCACCTGGGCATATTTTTGGTCATGGAGCTCTTGCTTCAGTCTTCTGTACTTTTCCTTTAGGGTCTTCTTTTGGCTGTACCACTTGGTGGCCCACTTGCAAATGTCTGTCTGCTCCGCTTCTAGCTCACTAACCCGCTCTTTTAACTTTTCATGTTTCATTTGAATTTCCTTGCTCTGTGTACGGAGCATTTCATTTTCCTTTTTAATGACTTTCTCTAACATATTGGCTTCCATGAGCTCCTCTTTTAGTTTTTCAATTTTCCGCTCTAATTTCTTCTACTTCTTACTGGGAGGTGGTGACCCTCTTTCCTGTTTGTTATTGCTCTCGAATTCTATATCAGCTCCTGGGGGTGAATGGCTTTCAATATGCACATCGTCTCCTAGCCCAGGTGGTGAATGATCACTGCTTTGAATGTCCATCTGTATAGGTGCATTAGACTCTTCTTGTAACTGGACTTTCGATGCCCTTCTCGTTCTTCTTGAGTAAGTGGTGAAGACTTTGTCTTGTTATGCTCTTTTTGCATCTTCCTTCCTCATTTGTCTGGTTCTTATGCTGCTCACAGGTACCTTGTTAGCTCTGGATGATGCCGGAATCTCCTCATCAATATCTTTCATAAACCCTGAGTTCTCTTGTGATTTCTCTTTGTCTTCCTCGTCCCTGATCTGGTTGGCAGCGAGGAATTCCTTCCATGTCTTCCCTCTTCTTTGCATTTCATCTTCAATGAGGATTTTAATTAAACCAAAATGGTATAAAATTTTGTCCTCGTTTCCTTTCTGCTTCTGAATAGTTTTAGACATCTTGGTTAGGCTCTGTAGCAAGAAGTATGGTAAGCTAATGACACATTGTTTCTTTATGTGCAGCAACAACTTGATGTGATACAAATAGACAATGCTGTAGCGGCCTTCACAGGTCACAAACTTCTGGAGGATGTAAACCATTTCGTCCCAAGGATGCACGAGCCAACTTCGTGGGACACCCTTCTTCCAATTTACTACTGAGACTCGTGACCTGGACATAAATTGGGTCCACGATTTTTCTTTAAAATGTTTGGTTTTGAAGTATTTTTCTCCCTCTGGACTAACCCCTGTTGCTTGGGCAATGGTGTCCTCTGAGACTCTG